>CM060242.1:28085407-28206364 GCA_030555515.1 Acutogordius australiensis
ATATTAAATTATACGAGTAATCCAGGCCAGAACGATTCAAGTGATTGATATATTGGCCAAACTAAATTTCCATTATTCATATTAACCCAGAAGTACCAGTTATTGTAATTCATGTATTTGTTTATGACTTTTTCGTATTCTAATTATATCAAATCAAAAAATAAAAACCATGAGTGTTAGGCAAAAATATGTAAACGTAATACACCCAATTATATGTATATTGGCATTTATATCATCCATTGATTAAAGTCAAACACATAATCTAACATTTCTATTTAATATAGGAAAAAAGACTAACAACAAAATAAAAATGGACAAAATTTATAATTATTCTAAAAAAAGCTAATCATAAAGATTAATAGCTGCTCTCATATCCACTCTTTTAGTTTTTATTATCATAAAATAGGATTATAATATTTTTATTTTTATTACATCAACCATGTTATATTAATTAAATAATTAATATAAAACTAAAACATCAAAAGCCTATGTTGAAAGATATTAAAAAGGGAAAGGACAAAAAAAGGTATTTTGGGCCCCGAGAATCTAAAACGGAAAAAAAATTAAGGCATTTATCTAAATATTATACCTTTACAACGTATTTTATAAAATCCCAATATAAACAATTGAAAAAAAGAAACGGGATTATATTATATTTATTTAAAATTAATATTATAATTGTAGAAAAAATTCTCCAGCCTCTTTAATTCATTTTTTGTTACTTTTAAATGCTTATATCAAGCTGACACGAAACTTGAAAATAATAAGAAAAATATCATAAAAATTGTTTTTCCACCCCATTTTATCTTGTAATGTAAAGAGACGTCTTCAAATACGACGTTTTACCTAAGAACATCTTCATAAGAACTGGATCTTTCGAAAGGAGGGCGCCTTTAACGAGATACTCAAAATAACTATCTACGCCAGAGCCTATCCCAGCTTCTTTGCCAACCCATTTACCCGAATGAGTGTCAATGTGATTGCCAACCTAAAGCCAAAAATGATTAAAATATGAATAAATTATTCATTCAATGAATTAAAATACATATCTAACTGAAAAAAATCAAACAAGAAATACATGTTGCTGTTATTATAACAATATAAATTGAATCTGTGTAACCTATATCTATATATTCGTTCAAGGTCAACAATTTTTTGAGAGTTATGAGTTAACTACAGAGATCAAACCTGCCATCTTAGGGAATATTAAATCCGTTTACCGTTTTTCCTAATCAAACTTAGTTAGTCAGTTATAAACATTGAAAATTTTAGTAAAAGAGGTCAAAAACCAAAAAAGATTCAAAAACAAAAATAAATTACAATTTTATTTTTGCATATTCACAGTAGTTAGTTAAACCGTTAAATTCAAACTTCAAATAATATACCGATAATATATCGTGTCGTATTTAAGTTTGGACGCGAAATATTTTGTATTATCTAAATGCCGATGTAAGAGCTTGATACATTAATAAAATTTATTTTCCATTATTTGTGACATATAATATAAGTTACAAGATATTTTTATATGCAAAAGAGATTTTTGAATTTTTTCTTTTTAGGATATATTTAGATCTATCAATTTGGTCAAAAAAGGCCATTTTTCGTTATGGACGGATCTAAGGAGCCAAGGACGAATGAAACTAAGAGAAACGAAAAATATATATGAGATTAGGCCATCATGGGGACGCATTCTTTTATGTTTTCATAAATATGACGTTGACATTAATATTTGTTGATCTGTGTAATATAAATTAATAATTCATTAATGAATAAAATACATATCTAGAACGAAATCAAATAACAAATACATGTTACTGTTATTATATCATTAGTTGAATCTGCCTATTTCTATACATTCGTTTGATAAAAACATATCTTAAAAAATATTTAAAGTAGTACTGCGTGCCATAATTGAATTATTGCAAGCAAACAAATAATAATTATAGATTTATCATCACAAATATAATTAAAAAAAAATACGTCTAATAAAAAGACTAATAGCAAGAGATATTAATATTGCTTTATAAAAAATACAATGATAACTAAATATGTTAGAGACTAACGGAGCTCAAATGTAGTAATTTAATTTAATAAGCAAACTACTAGTATTATCGAAATTGTTTTGATTTTTTCTGGACTCTTTCTAAATTTACATTATTTAACTCCAAAAATCATAAGAATTTTCACTCAAATACCCCAAGATGAGTGAACTCACACAAGTCGGAACTTATAACGAACATCTAAGGATTACATTACCATGCCAAGTGCGGATCGATGATTGAGCCACATGGCTTTAGCTGACCGGAACGCGACATCTTTAAAAGAGGGATCGCCCGTTAGGGCAGACAGGGCAAAAAACTCGAGGGCAAAGGTATTGCAAGAAGCGGTGCAGGTAACTGGAGTTTCGTTCGCGGGAACACCGAACATAAGGTTAACTGTTCCATATGGAAGACCGGTAACCGTATTAAATGCTACAATTATCGATGCAAAACAAAGTAAAAAAAAATAGTCAAAATCCTAAATTATACAAGTAAGAGCTATAGCTACCTATAATCATGTAATTATTGTTGACCTACTACTAATTTACATGGTTTAACAATATATATTTAAGACAAATTATTTGACCATCTATTCAATTAACTTTAACGATATATTTAGATGTTCCTTAGTTAACCTCAATAAACTTTAACGGTATATTTTGGATGTTTAACCTCTGGTCCAATTTACTTTATCTAAACCTATATATAGGAGCTCAAAGTGTTAAATTATAATATTCTTATATCATTGACATAAATAAAATAAACTATTTCAAATGCAAACCATTAATAATTATTAGGGTTATAATTTACTTAGAATAAAAATTTAAGATTTTAAATGAAAAGTTATCCCTTACCTGGAAGTAAGCGTTTGGCAACGTCTTTTGCCAGGTCTAGCAACGGTCCTCTACAGGGATATCCATTATTTTGGCCCCATTTTGTTTGCCCACTCATAAAGTGAGCTCCAAGTAACCCACCAACAACTTTAATTTGAAATAAAAAGACATAAGAGTTCAAATATTATATTACAAAAAAAATATTAAAATAAAATGCAAAAAAGAACTATATCTAAACACTTTTCAAAGGGTTTAATAACATTAAACTTACTATTTTCCTTAGTCAGGGTAATATCATATATTAACTCAGTTATCAATTAAATCAAACTGATACTGGCAATATGACAAAAAATTGCCATACCAAATTTCAAAATTTACAATACAAATATTGCAAAAAAAACTTTTAAATTTTAATTCTCAAATAAATAAAATATAATGTTGATAAACACTACCTCTGATATTTGTTTCAAATACGGAGGCATTTATATCCATATTAAAATTAACATTTTGAATGACTAGCTGTGCTGCTTTAACAAATTCACTCTCATTACCCATTATAATTAAGGAGTCCAACGAATCTATAAGGGTCAGGGAGAAACTATACAATAAAAACAAAGTTATATATAATATATATGAATAAAAAATATTTGTCTAGTTAAAAAATGAATAAATTTGAAATATGATATATTTGTTTGTACAATTGGTCTATAAACAATGAACTGATTGATTAATTTAACATTCGAAATAATTAATACCTTATTATTCACGCTCAAGCAAGGGGACACTTTTTTAATTTAAGATATCTTTTAAGCTAGCAAACAAAAAATTTTAAAACTTCATGGCTATTTTTATTCAATGTTTTAAAAAAAATTATTTTATTTTGAGAAATATTTTTTTTAAGTAAATTTGGGCCACCAGGTTCTTCTCTATGATTCTTTAAAATATAGGCCTTTCATGCCTAATATATATGCACTCAAATTGTAAATTTATTAAAAATATATCTTCTAACACAATATATTGTTACATTATAATGTGATAAGTAATAATGCACAAATATTATATTATTTTTTATAATTTACAAAGAAAGTATTAATTTTATGAATGCAAAAATGCAACTTAATATCAAATTTTAGCAATTTCTAAAATGTTTTTGTTATTAGGTAAATTTAATGTTTAAATTAAACCAAAGAACAAAATTTGGACGAACTTAATTACACTGTACAACATATATTTTATACTATTAAATTTTTGGATTTAATAAAGTTAAAGTTTGTCTAAAATTAATAATTTGTCATAAAATTCAATTTACCTAATAACTTGAGTTAACTACTAAAATATTATGTAAAGTTTATTGGTTAGGAATTAAAAAATGCTGATAATTTGTATGGATTTTTTTTCTAAAATTTATACCCATTTAAAAAAATTAGAGGCTTGGGAGAAAAATATTAAAACTGAAATCATAATTGCAAGAAAATGCTCAACAAACCTAAATCGTTTTTTATTTTCCAATTTTATATCTAAAAATTAATATATATTTTTTATTTTATTTCAAAACTAATGCTTGCAAAAAAGATATTGTTTTTATGGGAATAAAAATATTTTATTTCTAGAAATTTATTTCCATGCACCTAGAAATATAATTTATGTGCTATACAACTTTTTAAAGTAAAAATTTAAGTTATAAGTAAAAATCACAATTTTTTTATCATTTTGCTGATTTCTCTAACTTGAATGCAAAAACTACCTTGGATACAAAATAACAAAATTAAAGTACAATAGTTTACCACATAATGTAATTTATTTAACCTAGAGAACTACAGATAAAGAAATGAGAAAATCAAAACCAATACTTGCCAGTATATACAAAAATATAAATCTTAAAAACTTTGCTTATTGTTACATAAGTCAAAAAATTTAAAATATCATTGTAAAATTATACAAATAAAATTTGTAACTTTGTTACTAAATTTTATTCCTATATCAGTCATAGATTTTCAAGTTTAAATTTCAAATACACACAAAAATTAAAATAATAGGTCAAAATAAATTTCCAAATAAGGCAAAAAATGCATAAATAAAATTATTAAAAAAAATAATTTAAACTTTCCCCAGGTATTCATTCCAGAACATGATAATGGCTTTAATTCGTCAAGGGGATAAGCATATGTCATGTAACTATCATAAGAATGAATAAACATATCCTTGACCTTCTGCCTATAAATACATAAGCAAATTAAGCAAAAAATACTATAAAATAATGCTTTAAATATACCTATAATGTTTAATATTTAAGTAGTTTGCATTAGCATTAAATACTAATGCGAAAAAAACTACCCATTTCATTTAACAACCTACAAAAAATTAACACATGGTCTAAAATGCATGAATGGCTGCGGCTAGGAATGCGGCTAGTGAAAAATAAAGTTTTAAAAAAAATGAGCGCATTATTTAACATTAAAGTTACCAGTGTATTTTAAAATTTTTGTTTGGCACATTCCACGGCTAAATTATATGTGTTCTTATTTTTTGATATTAGACGTTTAAATTTTTTTTATTTTGAAAATTTTTCTTCTACAATTTTAAAATTAGCATCAGCATCATCCAGTGCTGCTATAAACAAAAAAAGCAAATCTAATTTAATTTTTATTTTTTGAAATAATAAAACATATAAATTAAACTATATATAAGTATATAGCGTGCCTTGGCACTACTGACTCGACGTGTTATAATTTGCAACTAGCAAACACTCAGTTAAAAATAAAGGTTAATGCTCATAAGGTTTAAATTTTAAGCAGATTTAGTTTATAACTTATAGGTGAATGCAGCTTTTATGCATCCATTAGGTTTAAAATATATTTATGTTAGAGCGCATTTAATTAACATTAAGGTGGCTAATATAAAATTGATAAAATTAAAAAATTTTGTTAGGCATATTTTAAAAAGAGTAAAATTATTAATTCTTGTTTTGATATTGGGTTAAATTTTTTTTTACAATTTTAAAATTAGTATTAGCAGCAACCAAAAATAAAAGAGCAAATCTAATTTAATTTTCAAGTCTCCAGAAAATAAAACATCTAAATTAAAATTATATATAAGCATTTAGCATTACCTTGGCTGAATGAACGTGTTATAGTTTGCAACAAGCTAAAATTCAATTAAACATAATTTAACTTTTAGGTTAAAAATGCTAATAGACTGTACATATTAAGAAGTTTTGGTTTATGACTTAGTGGTTGCACCTATTAATGCCTCCACTAGGTTTAAATTATATTTATGTTAGTTGAATATTTTTTTTTATCATTTTTTATAAATATTCAATGTTTATACATGGCTAGTTTGATTAAACGGGAAACCAATATTTTTTTAAAGTTAGTTCAAATGTCTGAGTTTGTCGAACTGGTGTAACTTCGATTAAGTTTTTTGGATATAGGCCGTTAAATGTTTTTATTTAGATATTTTTTTGTTTTTGAAAATATTACTGGCTTTACACAGCAAAGATAAAAAATATAAAATAATACGGTTGCAGAATTAACATGGAGAAAAAAGGATAGACAAACAGCAAAGGTAAATTTTAGTCCTTTTATCTGGAACTATAATCAACGTTCCATTATCCAAAACAACAAATCAATCAAAGTGCTTTAAAAAATGCGAAAAACTTTATACATAATGAGACCATAAGACAACATACAAGTAATTAAAACGATAAAATTAAAAGACTCACACACTTTACACATCGAGAATTTACAGCATTCCAATATCCAAACAAACCGCATCTCACAACGCTGCCGTTTTATATCATCCCTATTTTAAAGGTTCTTGAATTATAATTGTAAAAAACTAGCCCATGTGGCCCGGCTCCGCCCGGGCAACTTGACATGTTAATTAAACTGATTGGCTGTGTACACAATCAGTCGATATATTTAAATATTTAATTTGATTATAAAAAACCAAATTATTAAAAAATAAATAATTTAAAAAAACTTATTAAAATTTAAAAAGTTTTTTGAAAATATAAATAAAAATTTAAAAAAAAAATTTTAAAAAAATTAATCAAATAAAATAGAAAAATTTAAATAAAAATTCATGAAAAAATATCAAATATTTCAAAAGCTTTTTTTAAATTATACATAAAAATTAAAAAAAATTTGTCTAAAGAATTAAATTCCAAATAAAATTGAAAATTTTTTCAAAGTAATTCATAAAATTTATGAAATAATAAAAAAATTTATTAAAATTTAAAAAAAAATTCATAAAAAATGAAATAAAATTTTTAAAAAAATTAAATTTTAAATAAAATTGAAATTAAACAAATAAAATTGAAAAAATATCAAATATTAAAAAGTTTTTTTTAAAATATACATAAAAATTAAAAAAAATTTGTATAAAAAATTAAATTCCAAATAAAATTAAATCTGACATAATCCAAATATACCAAAAGCTTTAATAACTAATTATTCTAATTACAAATTCAAGTACTAATTCAAACTAAATCTATTTAATTTAGTAAATTAAAATAGTAACATATAAATCCCTAAATAGAAACCTATTTGGTAGCAAATATCATCATATCAAAGATCTGAAGTTAAAAGAAAAGAATTATTCCTATATACTTTCCTATGAAAATTAAAGCAAATACAGCCCAAAAAAATTATTATTAAATCCAAAAACTAACTCTGAATGACTTTCCGACAAATCAAGATTCAAAGATCCTAAAATTTATACTAAATGATTTAAGTTAATTGTTAAAAAACAAAGATCTAAACATACCTTCAAATGTACGGGGTCGACAGTTTGACCGATAAAGTTGTACGGCTTATAAGGGCACAAATCATATATTTAGGCATAATAAGATTAAGCCAATTCCGGGGCTCATCACATGCAGATCTTGCATCTGGGAGTAAATCACAGTTGTCTTAAGGTACAATTATTCAGTATAATATTATTTTACTAAACAAAGGGGGTCCGGGCCCGGACCACTTTGGTTAATATAATAAATTAATATAAACATTTCAAATAGAATATATATGTATTATAAATAAAATTTAACTTTTACGTATTGGCTGCTTATAGGTGTATTTTTGTACCTGAAAATATATGGCTAGCAAAACAAATAAAGTAGCTATGTCAATCACTTTATACCACGATAAAACTATCATTAAGGAATAGGATAAGACAAATTTTGATCATTTTGACGACCTTCTTGTGTGTTAATTTAATTCGTACAGAGCAACATGATTTCCAGGGTTTGGCGCTCTAGGTCTTTCACACCGCTATAGCTGAAGAGCTTCAATTTGCATAAATTTTAAGGACCTAACTTGCTTACATATATTATGGATAAGGACGTTTAAAAAATATTTTTTAACTACTCTTTAAGACCGAAATGCCAAAAGGTACATTTACGTACCTTTCGGTACCGGGCCGCTAACTCGGCTCCTATGGGCTAAAAGAGTCTGAAATTTTGAGAAAAGGTAAAGGACTATACTATTATGATTCTATAAAAATTTAAGAAAAATCTGTAGTCAGAATTTTTGTCAAACCGATCCCGATTGTAAAGTTCAAATTTTAATCCCCTGTTTAACCTTAAATATTTCCGTAACGGAAGCTGATAAAATCTCGAAACTTTCCAAAAACGTGGGCAATATTATAATGATTAACCTAAAAAAATTTCAAAATAAAACCTTACCATTTAAAGCCCTGAGAGAATTTCGTCGTTTAAACAAAAAATAAAACTTCCTAGTGGATAAAAATACAAACTCGACATTCCTAGGCACCTTTTCGACAAACGATTTTTTTTTATCGCTACTGCTCGAAAAAACTTTTTAAAGTTAGGTTTTTCACACCCACCGGAAGTCTCGATCGCTTCCTAACTATCTTTCCGCACACCTTCTCAACCTACCCTACAAAACCACACCTCACACGTCGCTCAACTACAAACCATCTCCGAGATCTAGCGTAGCAAAGAAAAATCGAGTTTGAAAATTGTATAGTAGATAAATAAATAAATGTTTTTAAAGCAATGAATTAGGTGGCCCACATTTTACTAAATTTTTTTAAATAATATTTTCATTTTTCAAAGTATATTACGATAAATGTATGTTCTTATATAAATTAGTTACCTTTTTAGGGTAAGGAGCTGTGGAAAAGTGATACGGCGACGTCCTTAATTGGGCTAAATAGGGTGTTTCTCCACTAAAACCATATTATATGTCTAAATGCCGCTGTCTTCGAAATATTACAGTATGTAACTTAATCCATTGAAGCCTGCTAAAAAATTTCTTGTCCTGAACTTTTAAAAGAGACGGCTTACCCGCATTGCTTCATTAGCCTTTTCGAACCTAAGTAACCCGATTGACTACTAGAAAACTATCTATACTTAACCAAAAAACTCGCTATAATATTAATATTTTTAAGAGTGATCATAATCCCTACAAACCAATAAATTGATTTATTTAATAATATTTCAATCAGGTAATGATATTATTTAATGTTTGGTAATAATTGATTTAAAATGCAAATATTTTTTTCAGAATAGGCTATCTCAATTTTTGACGGTCTCCATTAAAGGTTTATTTAATTCAAGTAAAATTAATACTTCAATCATACTCTTACATTAATTTATTAAATTTTTTATATATTATGAAAAAGGTTAGATAATAGCGGTTTTATGGCTTTGTGTTTATTTTCTAAAAAATCTCTTTTTTTAAAACCTAAAAAAATGTTCCAGTTTTGGCTGCGGTTAGTGAAAAAAAAACTTACAAAAAATTGAGCTTTGATTAACATTAAGGTGGCTAGTAAAAAAAAATTTAAGAAAAAAAATTTATAAAAATATTTGTCAGGTATATCAAGGGCGTAGCAAGTTGTAAAGCTTGGGGGGGGGGGGGGGGGGTTTCAAAAAAAATTTTTGCCAAATATTAATGGAATTTTAAATGTAATTTAATTTTATATTTAATTGGTATTTAGTTTGGGGGGGGGGGGGGATATGCAATAAAAATTTTTAATTTGGGTGGGGATATGGCATGCTTGGAGGGGGTTTCATCCCCAAACCCCCCCCCCTCTCCTACGCTAATGAGGTATATCTTAAAACGACCAATAAACATTAATTCTTATTTTTTAATATTCGTTAAATATAAAAAAAATATATTATTTTTTACAATTTTGAAATAAGTACTAGCCGCAGCCTTAGCCAAAGATGATTTATGCTTTTGTTGCAACTTTTTATTTATTTAAATATATATTTAAGATAATATTTAGAAGCGAAAACCCCAATTTTTAATTTATTTTCGGTATTTTGTTAAATATAGATAGCACACATTCCTTTCTTAAATATAACCCAACAAACTTTTTAAAATAAAGATAGTTTCACTATGGGGTTGCTTAAGCTAGTGTTCGCCTGTTCAAGGCCAAGCCAGAGGAACAAACCTGGCATCCCCTTTGACAAGTATTTATATTTTTTGCTTGTTTACATTTACCCCCCCCCCCCCCCCCCCCCCACCTCCTCTTTTTCTCAAGTGTAGCCAGACTTTGCCAGGCCAGCCTACCGACTTGTTGGTAAGACAATAGTTTTTATAACAATGAGATAGCTTCCGAACCGATTATATTATTCCTAAATTCAATTTAAATTTAATCGGTAATATAAAAAGCAACGAATTTTGCTATATTTATAAAAATCACAAAATTTAGTATTATTTTTTGTGCACTTTAACTGCACCTTATTTCTATGTAAGCAATTAACAAGACCATCACCACACAGAAGGCAAATATGTGTATTTATTGTATTTCTCTTTTAATTGCAATCCACAAGTTTTCGTGCTATGCTGTACCACCAATAAGAATGAGATACATTAAAAATATCCTCGTAAGATTTAACTGAATCATTGCTATTATGAGACATACATTGAATCATGCTAATAAAATGGTTTTTGTATATAATGACTTCCTCATTTGTTGAGAGCCAGTAGGCGACTTGATCAAAACTTTGACGTAGACGAATCTAGTAAGTCAAAAATAAAGAATTGAATCGATGATTACTCAGTTCGACAAAAATCAATGAATGATCGACGCGTATGACAATTACAGGGCAACATGATGGCCTTATCCTAAATATTTTTTAATTTTCCAAATTTTTCTATTAGTTTGATAAAAATCTAAATAATGGCCAAATTTGGCCAAAAGTGTTTTGCGACCTCAATAATGTCCAAAAAAAACTTATTTTTTTTTTTATTTTATATTGAATCTATTTTCAATTAAATAATGAGAAATAAAATTTATAGGTATATCAAGCTCTCACATGAACATTTAAATTAAACTCAATTTTTGGCTCCCCAACCTAAATATGCCACGATATTTCGGTTTTGAGATAAAAATATAAGTCTGAATTTAAGACTATAGCATAAATAATTATTTATAATATTTATTTGGGTTTGTATCTTTTTTGTTTAACATTTATTCAAAATTTTCTTATATTTATAGCTGACTTACAAGGTTTGATTAAAAAAAACGGTGAGGGATGAAAATCCTAATATGAGTTGGATAAATTTTTGAAGTTAGCTTATATGTCTCAAATACTCGTTACGCTGTTAAAGTAATTTAAGGAACTCACCTTGATACTTAACATATATAAAAACAATTTTTGCCAAGTTAACATCTTTATATTTATCCCTAAAAATTGTTTCTTTCTTTTTTATTTTTTTATTTTCTTTTTTTTTCACACCTCTTTTTTATTTAATATAGCAAGAAGAGCTAACTTCAAATTTACCAGAAGACCAGGTGGCTGTCTCTAAATAAATTTGACATGCTAGTAGTCGTAATATAATTTTGATAGTATTAACATATATAACATTGTTAAAACACTCAACAAATTTTTGAGAGTTATGAGCTAACTACGGAGATCAAACCTGCCATCTTAGGGATTTTTTAATCCGTTTACCGTTTTTTCTAATCAAAATTAGTTAGTCAGCTATAAACATTCAAAATTTTAGAAAAAAATGCCAAAAAAACATA
Source organism: Acutogordius australiensis (assembly GCA_030555515.1). Lineage (NCBI taxonomy): Eukaryota > Metazoa > Nematomorpha > Gordioida > Gordea > Gordiidae > Acutogordius > Acutogordius australiensis. The sequence continues at coordinate 28,097,280 of CM060242.1, forward strand.
AAAGATTCTAAAACAAAAATAAATTGAAATTTTTTGCATATTCACAATAATTAAACTGTTGAATTCAAACTTCAAATAAAACTTATATCGTGTCGTATTTAAGTTTGGACGCGAAATAGTTTTATCTAAATTCTGGTGTAAGAGCTTGATATACTAAAAAATTTATTTCTCATTTTTGATATGATAAATATAAGTTACAAGGGATTTTTATATGAAAAACAGATTCTTAAATTTTTTCTTTTTACGGTATTCTCAATCTGTCAATTTAATCATAAAGGCCATTTTTTTGATATGGACGGATGTAAGGAGCCAAGGCGAGAAAAATCTAAGAAAAACGAAAAATATATATGAGATAAGGCCATCATAGGGATAAATTTTATGTTTTCATAAAATTAACGATTGTGCCATAGATATTAGTTGACCTGTGAAATAGATAAAATTACAAGTGATACCAATAGAGATTTAAAATTATATTTATTAAGATTTGGTCCAAAAATTTTATTATTTATTTTTGCAGCATGAGAAATAACTTCTTTTAATATTTTAATCTAATATTTTAGGGCACCATACCGCAAAAAAAATAAATTATTTTTTATTCTTTAATATTTAATTTTCATCACTTTAGGTTAGCACTCAATAGTGTCCAGTGCTCAATACAAGGATTGGTTAAGATTTTTAAATTTATTGCTGACGGGTCAGGCTTGGCCAAATATGTTAAATCAGCACGGAAGTGACAGACCAAATATTTAAAGACGAGTGGACTAAGCCAGGAAATTGTCACTCGTGAATCATCAATTAGGCGATATATATAGCATAAAAAATCATTATTTGGTGGTTGAATCCAAAATTAGTATAATGTTATATTTATTATATAGTATAAAAGTATGATTATTCGTTAGAAATTTAAGTCTATATAAGGGCACGTCCAAAGTGAGTTTATATTTTCGTAAAATTTAAAAAATTTTAAAAATTTTGATTTTTTTACAAAAATTTTTTATTTCAGAAAAAGCATTTTACGTGCATATATTTAATTTGGCAACTTTTTAAAAATTTGCGTTTTATTACAAAATATTTTTTTTCAAAATTTTGAAATTTTTACGAAAATAAAAACTCACTTTGCACGTGCCCTAAAGCAAAAAAAAGAATAATAATAAATGTTACAAATTCATGCTTGCAAAGCATATTATGGCATTGGAAAATTTAAATAAATCCCAATTGTACAAGATATAACCCAAAATGCCAAAATTCATCAACACCAACTCATCTCGCCAATTTAATTTTTAGCGGTGGACTTACAGTAAACTGGTTCTGGAGTTTTAATTATTTATGAATTTCAAAATAAATTTTAAATCCGCCTTATTAAATTGTAATAACCTGCGAATCGACCGGTATAACCTTCAAAACATGTTCTCCAGTGCGACTTTCTAACACAATTTTGCATGGTCCATCGAATTTCTTGATCATGCTGACATTAAACTAAATGTTTTGCATTTTTAGTACTGTTATCTCATTTTAAAGAAAAATAAATGCTAAAAAATTAATACAACAAAGTAATAATAATTTGTTTAAAAAAGTCTAATTTATTGACAATGTTTTGTATAAATTTTTTAAAATTACTGGCGTAATACGGGTAAGCTTATATGGCTGATTTTCGTATGACGCTGCAAGAAGAATCCTTGTGTGTTCATCGAAAAAGTTAATTTGAACCATGGTCTCATTTTTCACCAAGAAAGAATCGTAATTGCCATTTAAAACAGCGTAAATCGTGTCGCGATTACGGGCTAATTCTATCTGACTGCATTGTGTTAAGGAAGAAAAAATGAATTCTTATATTTAACGAGATAAAGTTTTTAAACACTTAATAACAAAATTTCATTTTAAAATTTTTTTTGTGATCTAATGATTTTAATAAGAATAATAATCCCAACTTTAAGATATATCATATTATTGATTTAAAATTCGTGTAATGATATAAACCCCATTTTGTTTGATTTTTGGCTTCGATAAAATTGTGATAGAAAAAAATCTTAGTAAAAACGAATTTGCTTCAAGACTATCCTAATCAACTTTTGAGGCCTATATAGGTGTTAAGAGTTGCTTTTAGAATTTATAAAAACATATGATTATTGACATATAGGCTAATAATTAAAACAAAAGCTATAAATGCATAGAAATTAGAAATAAGGAAATGATTTAATTAAGACAAACTCGATTCGAGTGTTGACACCAAGCAAAAGATTGTAAATTCCATTTGTATAAACCGTGCTACACAAGGTGCTCGTTTTAACGTACTTTTCTTTATTATGACGAATATGTAATATTATATAACTGCAATGATAAGAAAATATAATTTTTTTTTTAAATTTGTCCAAGTTTTCACAATGATTCCACAGCTAACGGCACGTTCAGACTTTGTTCAATTTTTAAAAATTTTAAAATTTTTACTTTTTGACATTAAACGCATTTTAACAAAGAGTTGCTAATCTTTATCATTAGCATTTAAAATAATTTTTCTGATAAAAAAATTTTTTACAAACTTTAAAAACAATTAAAATAATAAAATGAATCTAAACGCGCCCTAAACAACAAGAAATTGTTATTGTTAAATGTTAGAGTTAGGCATTAAACAGGCAAATAGCTTCACTGAACAATAAATTTAAAAAAAACGCGGTATTTCTTATTTAAAAATATGAACAATAAATAATTTAAAATTAATAACAATTTTTGAATAAACGTTTAATGCTAAGAGCACGTTATGTTTTTCGCGCAATCTCAAGTTGTATGGGCGAGTTCAAAGTTGATTGATGTTTTTGAACCATAAAATATAATTTTTTAAATCGAAAATTGTTGATATTTTTCATATTGTTTAATGATGCAATTGCTTGGAGCATACGAATCTTGTTAGTTTATATCTATATAAACCTAATAACCGTTTCAACATGATTTTAACAATTACCGCTTAAAAAAATTTTTTAAACAATTTGTTAAATTTTTAAAAAAAAAATAAAGAACCTTGGAAGCGCCCTCTACTATTTGCTAATTTTTACGCTTGCTGTGCATAATTCTTTACAAAGTCTAAAATGGAAAAAAAGGGATGATTTGGGAAAGATATTACATCAATGTGCGAACGGTATCAGATTACACTGGACAACAACAAAAACAACATAAATGATTTGGGAAGTGTTTTGTAGAGAGTTTTTTTGCGAATATCCCCGCTTCCAAGGTTTAGAAAAAAACTTTCAAAATTTTTTAAACTATTAATTTTACTGAAAATTGGCATATTCAGATTCTATATAAAAAACAAATCTAATAAAGGTTATAGATTAAAATTATTAGCAATTTATCAAGTTATTTTAAAAACGGATTTTATGACGAAAACCTTTAATATTATATAAATTACAAAATAAAAAATTAAATATTTAAAAAAGTTTAGATGCCTTACATTAATAATTTTCGTAATCTAAATATATTGTTAAATTTTTACTATACACATAGGTTTTATGATATAGAAGCCCAAAATACTCCAAAAATAGAAAAATCTTAACTTTGACACCAAATAAAAAATCTGAGGCATTGGCTAAAATTCTGATTTCATATTTGTAAATAGCACCATGAGCAAAAACGATAGTTGCCATAAATGAAGCTTAAGGTGGTCCAAATTTTGTTGTCCAATGTTATAGCTATAAATTTCTCAATTATTGCGTTTTAACATGACATGATTTAACCTAGAATTATCATTAATCCTCACTTTATATTTTATTCAAGGCAGTAGAAATGCCAACATTATTTTATTAATCTCTGGCTAGGCTGTAGAAAAGCCTGCAAAAATATTATGAAAAAAATTAAAAAAATATCTAACTTTAATTTACTTTTTGTTGCGTAATATGTTTGCTTTGTTGCTTCCTTCGGAACCGATCTTCCATGACATACTATATTAATTATGATTTTAATTTAGAAACTTGTTGGGCCATGTTCACATTGATTAAAAATTACTAAGAGCTTGATGAGAGGAAAAGGCAAAGCGTTATTTAACATATTATTTAGATTAATAATTTTGGCAAATTGGAATTTTTTATTAGACCATTTGCATATTTCACAAAAAATCAATAGAAAGACTGCTGTTGTTGTTATTTTTAACCACACGCAGTGGTAAGTTGATGAGACCATTTGCAATCGAAGTAGATTGTTAGCTTCATGTCGTATACATGGCATTGTTAGAGCTATTATGGACAACACGACCTGCCTATCTTAGCCGGTGATTTACATTTACCATTTTTTTATTGGGCTACAGCCTGCGCCAAATTTAAAAGGCCATAAACAAATTTAAGTTGATTTAAAAAAGAAAACGCTCAATATGGCTTAACCATATATTTATTGCCTGTTTGAAAATATAAATCTGTACCTGTTTTTCTACATTCCGCAAGCACCATATGAAATTGAATGTCGCTCCAACCCCAATTAAAATTTCGCCTCTCAAACACGATCGTGCCCAAATAGCTGAATAAAACGTTTAATCCTGGGAGCGACGTTTGCACCAAGTATTCCTCATCAAACTTATTACTCCGATAAAATTTATAGGCTCGCAAACCTTCGCCATATTTCTGACTTATTCTTAACTAAATATTATTGATATTTATATATATGATAGAATTTAGTCAACATATTATAATATAGAAAACGAACTAACCCAAATAAGTATGCCCCAAAGACCACTACATAAGAAAGTCAACCCCATCCAAGGCCGGCCCATCAGCTTAAATGTTTAAGCTAAATTTGACCGGTCCCAAAGTGTATTTTGAATATTTAGCCCGGCCCACCCAGTCCGACTGTCTAAGCCTTGAAGCGGCCAATAAAACCCCATGTAAGACATTTATGAATACTTTGTAAATGTTATCAAGATTCGGGTCATCGTTATAATCGTTCCAAAGGGCAAAATCGGTGCAGTAATGGGTGTTCTGATTTTCGAGTGCCCCGGTATCAGCACCGCAAAAAGCTTTTATTCTTATAAGAGCCGAAGGTAGAATATCTACGTAAATCTACAAGTTATGTTTATGTATGCTTGAAATATGGTTTAAACAATTTTTAATTTTGGTTTTTTGTAAGGGCACGTTAAAAAAAATCTGCTTTTCTTTTTAAAATTAAAACCTTGTAACCCATAAATTGCCATATAATTTTCAAAGTCATTCTGTAATTTCGACAAATTTTATTTTTGAAATAAAGGTTTTAAACCAAAACCTTTACTAATTTGTTATTCGTTATATTCATAAAAGGCGCATTCAAAATGAACTTTATTTTATACATAATATTAAATGTTTTATATTTGTGAAAGCATTCTTGCAAAATGTTCAAATTTAATTTATAAGCACAGAAAACACTTTTACTAAAATAAATTTGGAAATTAAAAATAAAAAAAAAATTTACATTTTTAAAGTATTTATTGTTTAAAAACTTCCCTTTTTAAATTCCTTTTGTTCTATATAACTTGAAGCTAATAGTTTTTTACATTTTTTTTCCTCACATTACTAAACAAAAAATTATACCTCCGCCTTTAAGTATCGCCTTAAGCTTTCAAACTCTGCACGCGTGGCAGAATTGATAAGACACTCGACGCAATCTGGGTACCGGGTAGAAACAACGACATCAAAATCGGCTTGCCACGTTACTCGATTCATGTCTCGCTTAAGGGCATAGTGTTTATTGCTAAATGTCACATTTGATCTATAAATTTACAAAATAGCAATGATCGTTATGACAAATATATTTTTAAAATGTTTGGGGCCAGTAAAATAAAACAACATGTAAAAAAATCGGGTCAAAGAAACAAAAACCTGTGGTATAAGAGTTTCCTTAATTTCCCTTTAGGAGACGGTTTACCCGTTAGGGTTGTGCTTATTTTAACTCTACACCAGACCTCGCAGATTTAAATGAGATTCAACACGCGCCGGTGACCTAGGTTTTTAGGCATAGGCTCTCATGGACGGCTTTGGGTTCGTTGGCGGTTACCCATCCAACTACTAACCAGGTTCAACGTTGCTAAACTTTAAGTGCAAAACAATAAATTTTGTATGCATTCAAAGTCGTCGACCTAAAGAATATTCGATGCTATTAACCTCCATATATAGTTTTTTAAAAATGTATATTTTAAAATGTCAACAGCAATGTCAATTATACTTAAGTATCATCGTTGTTTATTGGCCTTTTTATTATGTTTATTTTTAAAATTGGATTAGAGTATTTCTAAAATGTTACTTCGGAAATAGGTTGTTAAAGTTTGCATACTCATTACGGAAATCGCACACACACAAAAATCCATCTGTCATCAAAAAGAATAAAATGTAATGTTCAGAATAAATAATTTATTAACCATTTGTATTAACATTTGAGCATGTCAAATAAATTTTAAATTTTTTCATTGCAATTAAATTTAGCAATTTAAAAAAATTATTTTTTATTGAGTTATTTAATTTTATATGAAAATAAACATGTATCAAAATTTGAATTTAAAGCTGGATAATGGGTATTAGTATAGATAATATCTGCCTCTAATGTTGCCGCGTATTCGTTCGTGGAGGTATTATCACCATATTGGTGATACAAATGGCAACACTACTTACTCCCCTTCTTTGGGGGCTACTAACAACAACAACATAGATAATATCTCATTTTTTAGAGAAATTAAAAACAACTTTTTGAATTTTTAGTTTCTTTGGATATGCCTCAAAATAAACATTTTTTTAAAAATTTTTAAATATGACAGATAACTATATTAAAGAATCCAAAATCAATTAAATTTTTAAACATTGTTTTTTTTATAATTATGTAAAGTTAGAGATTTAAGTTAGGCTTATGGAATTAAAAAAAAATGAGAGTGTAATTAAAAAATTTATGTTAGACATAGGTTAGGTCAATAGAGCTAAGGATCAATAAAAACTTTAACCTCAAAAGTTTTTTATAATTATTAGATTATAAAGCAAACTTTTTTTTCCTTGATATGACTGTTGCATAATAAAATATTTTATTTAGATGGAACAAATAAAATTAAAAAATTTGAGGTATGGTTTTTTGTAAAACCATTTTTGATATTGTTTTAACCAAACCTGTTATTAATTAGATTATTCAAACCATTTAAATGTGAACGGCATAATTTTTGAATAAGGCGGTAATATTCTAACAAAATGTTAAAAATAGCTTTCACCTAACTTATCTAAATTTGAAATTCGCCGTTTAATAAAAGGCAAGTGTAGTGTTTTATCAAGCTTATAAATAAATTTATATATATTTATATTTTGACACGATGCATCTGGCGATGTGTATTGTAAAAAAATTGTTTAAATTTTGTGTTACCGATCGCTTTAATAGCAATTTATTATAAAATATTAATATTTTGAGGGGAAAATAAGAAAAAACTGGAAAAAAGTAAATTAGTTGTTTAATGCCCTAGCATTGAATAACCTAAGGCTTTAAACGATTCAAGGCCATATCCTAATACCCTGAATTTAGCAATCGGATAAAGATATTACACAATTGCTTGATGCCCTAGGCTTAAGGGAAATAGGCAATTGTCCTAAATTGCTTAATGACCTAAATATATGAGCATAACCGAGCAATAGATAACTCTGAATAGTTAATCTCGTAATTATATTGAAATGTCCCTTCCATGCATAATTAAATAATGTTCACTTTAATAAATTAGAATGTATTTAATTTATAAAAGGCATTTTTTGAGGAAGAAAGAAAAGTATTATTTTGTAACAATACAAGAAATTAATTGGATTAATCACAGGGCGACGTAAATAAAAGAAAAATACCAGGGGAAAACAATCCCCACCAAAGTCTTATCTCATTATCTTCGTTTTCCAAAACTTCTTTAAACTTCGTCTACTATCAGAGGTATATCTCATTAATATGCCAATGATCAAATCGACAAATTCTGACCTCGAGATTACCCCAAAGAGAAAAAATTTGATATTTTTTTTATAAAAATTACTTAAAATTTATGGTTTTTCCGAAATGATGGGAAATAAAAATTTTATATCGAGCTCTTACATCAATAATTTGGTTACACAGAATATTTTGCATCCCAACCTAAACAGGACACGGTATATTATCGATTTAAAATAAAAATATTATCTGAAGTGTAAACTTAGCAGTCGGTTTAAATACAAATACAATTTATCATTATTATTTTGTTTTTAGGTCTTTTTTGTTTATTTAACATTTTTTCTAAAATTTTCAATGTTTATAGCTGGCTTAAAAAGTTTGAATAAAAAAATAAACGGATTTAAAAATCATTAAAATGGCAGATCTGGTTTCTGAAATTAGCTCATTAGTCTCAAAAAGTTGTTGATGTTATATGCCAAATGAAAGAAGATTGTCTTTATTAGTTTATAATTTCATAAAATTATCATTATATTTAAATTTAAAAAAAAATTTACAAAAATTTTGAAAATATTTTTAAAGCATATATACTCATAAAAATTATTTTAACACCAACAAATTTAGATGTATTCCACAAATTAAGTTGAGTTTTAATACTTTATTGTTAAAAGAAATCATTTAACAATGTTTTCTTTTCTTCCATGTTTTAAAAAAGGCGAAACCATGATACAATATAATCTTGTTAGTAAAATTTTACAAAGTCTGTTATGTTCCTAGTTATTTGTGTTTAAGCTTATTTTTATATTAATTATTGTTAAAATTGAGCTTGAACGGGCTTGAACCTAAATTAAACTAAATGTTAATAAGTGTTTTAAGCTTAACGCGCAAACTCACATGCGCAGCTTTTTTTTTCAAATGCGCGCCCGCGCTTCGGCGCTTTTATGAGATACACTTGAGAGTTGCGTACTTTTGAGTGTACTAAAGTAAAACTACAAAAATATAATAATCATGTCTCAGCGCGCAAAAATTATAGGTCAAAAGCGCGCAGAATATTTTTGTCTTAAAAGCGCAATTATCAAAATTTATTCTCTCTCAAAAGCGCGCAAGAATTATTGTTCAGGTTTCAAAAAAGCACAAAAATTAGTTATTAAAAGCGCGCAAAAACTATTCTTTTCTCAACAAACCGCAAAAATTAGATATATGTAGACCGAAAGACTTCAGTTTGGAGAAAAAAGGCTGTACACTCATGAGTCTGAGCGTTATAAGTCTAGAACCAAAGTCAAAACCTATATGCCCCCTCCACCCGAGCCACGACCGGACTCAAGTCTGCGGCTCAATTAGAAGGAATATTTTTGATGTTGGGCTAAGAAGGGCGCCAATTATTTATAGCAATTTTGTTAATACGAACTAAAATATCAAATTTTCTACATATTGGTGTAGCTATTTACACATTGCAGATTGATAATTACACAGGTCAACAAATTTTTGAGAGTTGTTAGCTAACTACAAAGATCAAACCTGCCATCTTAGGGATTTTCATATCCGTTTACCTAATCAAAATTAGCAAGTCAGCTAATGTCAAAACACAAAAAGAAAAAACAATTGAATTTTTTTTTGCATTTTCTAAACAGCTAAATTTTAAATTAAAACTTCAAATAATAATTTTATAAAAAACCGATAATATATAATGTTGTATTTAAGTTTTGATGCGAAAATTTTATTTAAATGCTGATGTAAGAGCTTGATTTAAAAAGTTTTATTTCTTATTATTTGAGATGATAAATATAAGTTATAGGGATTTTTATATGAAAAAAAAATTTTTGAAATTATTCTTTTTAGGGTATTCTCGAGGTCGTAATCTGCCAATTTGGTCAAAAAGGCCATTTTTTCGACATGGACGGATCTAAGGAGTCGAGGGCGGAAGAAACTACGAAAATCGGAAAATGTATAGATAAGGCCATCATGGAGATGTATGTTTTTCATAAACTTCTTGACATTGGAGCAATCATGTTAGGTTAAAAGTTTTATTTATTTGATTAATATTATTATTTAAATGGAAAAGAAAAATTGAACTTGAGAGCAACAAAATTGGTATTTTTTATTAATTTATTTTTACTTCAAAGTAGTGTTCTCAGTCGGAATCCACGCTATTATTATTTCTAAAAATAGTTAGATAAGTAAATTTTTGAACAGAAAAATGAAAATGATTAGTGTGTATGAACGATACAGAGTTATTCGCTAAATCCGGTCTCAGCTTAACATGACAAATATAAACCCTTCAGCTTATCAATTGATGGCGATATTAGAAACGAGGACGAAATTACAACTTATATAAACCTCCCACCACAAGACGTAGATAATCAAATTCTTTTGCAGTGGTGGGAAACAATAAAAATCTACCTAAGTTAAATATTTATGCAAACAAAATCTTTGTCATTCCGGCGAGCTCCTGCACTGCAGAACGTACCCTTTCGACAGCCGGTCAAATATATACCAAAAGAAGAAACCGTTTAGTAAATTATATACTTTTTTTAAATGATTACTTTAAATCAAATGATACTCTATTAATAATTCCAATTATGCTATATTTAATGCTTAATTGTTAGTACTATTCACAAAAATATCACGGGCCGATATTTTTAAATTCGGGCCGGGCCGGACCGGGCCTCTTATAAAAAAACATCTGGCCGGGCTGGGCTAAAAATAAAATATTTATTTCGGACGTCGAGCCGAGCCACACGTAAAAAAAAATTTCGGGCGGGCCGGGCCAAAATACGGCCCGTCGAGAACACTACTTCAAAGCTGACTTTTTTTCCAAACTACCAATCCAATTTTGAAAATTAAAAATGCATTTTATACATAAAACATCGATTTTTAATATAATTTTTCCACAACATTGTTTAATGTACCCATGGCTTTTTATTAAAAACAAAAATTTGCCAAATTTTTTTAACATTTTAAAAAAATATAAACTTAAAAATAGTATGCCTACGTTTTTTAACTTTTACTAGCCCTTTTTTAGTTAAATGAACAATTGTACATAATTCTCAATATTTATCCTTGAAAAATGAGGATATTTTATCCTAATCAAACGACTGCATGGAGTAGTTATTTCGCAATAGCTACCCCAGCTGTTTTTGACCTCGAACATGGAAATTAAAAATACATTATTTTCAAAAATACACAAAAAAAGGCAAAAATTTGAAGTTTATTTTGAACTTTTAATAATATTACCCAATTGAGAAAGTACAAGTCCAAAATGAACAATAAACTGACAAAATTTCATTAAAATTATTAGATTAATAAGTAAAATATTAAATGTATATGAAATCTGTTACATTATGAAATCTATAAAACTTTTGCCTTGAAGCTTAAATTAATTTAGCTTTATAGGTATCAGATCAGCAAAAAAATTTTTTTGTTTTAGTTTTACCTTGGTCGTTATTAATTCTTTTGGTTGCCAAACAATTAATATTTATAACATTAAAAATGTGGCATCGTTAGACCTTGCATTAATAAACTGAGGTGAATGCACCTTTTTTTAGAAATATATAAATTATATATGTTGTCAAATATATTAGGGTTGAATAAAATATTTATTTAAGATTTAATATAAATAGATTTTCTGTACAAGTAATGTCAGTATCACCCAAATTGACGAGAATGTTGAAAAAATAATCGTGAAATATGACCCTACATTATGGAAAAGTATATTTTAATAATACATTCGAATTACAATCACAATGTCACTAATTTATAGGTGACATGTATTCAAGCTATAATTTCGTTAGTAATACTCATTGAACATTTGAATATTTCTAAACCACAAAGCCCTTAAACGGATAGCGATAATATAAGGACATCATAAAAATCATTATAATATTGAAAATTTATTAAATTTTCAAAAATAATTAAGAATGAGATTTAGAAATTAACTATTAACTGTTTCAGGATTTACTAAATACTTAAGAGTCATATTAAAACATATATGCCAACTTAAAAAGCTGTGGGCAATTCCTGGAAAGTTTTGCCTAACATATTGTCACCAAATCATGGCGACATTTAATTACCGAGGCCTTGGGTTAAACGGGTAACGCGTGCTCCATTAAATAAATGTCGCAACACACATGATCTAAATTAAAAAAACAATTTCAATGTTAATTACTAGATAACTCTTTATAAAATATAACTCAAAAAAAGTATAATAAATTTTCTGTCAAGTTGCATAACAAGAGCGTCTAATGTTAGCCTAAATGATATATATTAATGTATTTAAATTTTTTATATATATAAACATATTATTATTGCGATGACAATTAAAATGGGCCTCTTACGATTCATTTACCAAAAATAGGGTACTTGGTTAGCCTGAAACTTCATCCTTTTAAAGCTAGCCTAACGGAACTTTAGAAAATCTTTTTTTTTTCGACCGTAAATATGCTTAATTAGCGAAACATTTACATATCGATTTTAAAGAATCCTCTGAAGATATAAACACCTTTTTAGTTGACGCGTGTGGCATTGGTGAAGCCTCTCAGTCAGTCACGTACGATATGTCAAGATGGCGTATAATTTATTGAGATTCATTGCAACTTACTAAGACTAACCTGCTTGAATGAAGCCTAAGTGATGTACCACTTCCGCTAATTAAATTTTATTTTAGTTTGTCGTTTTTTTTCCAACCCTGTCACCTACAATTAATGTTTGGTAAACACTCTATTATTAATTATATTTCCAATTTTAAAAATTAAAGAAAAAATCGCCTAATCAAATATTAATTAGCTGATTGATAAATAAATCCTTTTACGTAGGCTACCTGCACCATTTTTGATGATGAAATCTTATACCACCCGACCATTAGTACAATTAAAATTTTTAAACGAATTTTAAATTATATTACAAAAAAAAATTGTTAAATTCAGCAATTTAATATTTTCTTATGGCTTCTACTGATATGTCGACCAATAGATCTTATGAATCGGAGCTAGATTCCCATGAGGAGGTTTATTTATTTAATCACCTCACTGGACACACCAAGGCCGAAGAGTTTTTTGTACCGATGTACACGATACAAATAACCTTAATTATCACAACAAATATCTTGATGTTGTATTGGATTAATCGTAAATCAATCCATGATATTTGGCCCTCTCTTTGGACACCGAAACCACAGGTTAGTGTAAACACGACTAATCAATCTGGTACATTGTTACGGGTCTCCTCATCTGGCGATTCTTCCGGGGGAAGTTCAAGCAAGCGCCACCAATGGGAACATCGGGCAAGCGAAAAGCCTAAAAACAGCTATGCATCGTCGGTCCGTTGCTTTTTTACAGCACGTGGGTGTGCCGACATACTGACCTCCTTGGTTTGCGTGCCCCTGAATCTGGAGGCAATAGTTGCTCTACATTCGAACGATGGGAAGGACCATCAGTCAGGATTGACGTGTAGGAAAGAAGCTATTTTGTGGTACTGGAAAGAACTTTTCATATACCTTTCCTCGTTCAGTGTGTTGGCCATAGCTCTAGATCGTTACATTGTCATAGTTGGTCGACGTACGAGAACGGTCCTTGAGCAATGGGATCGACGAAGTGAACGTAGACGAGTTTGTGCCTCGGTAGCTATCGTATGTGCCGTGTCTTTCACACTTCCCGGACTATTTCTTACTTTTAAGGGTGCCCTGGCCAGTGACAACGTCAAGTTTTGTCAATTCACGGCGTTCCAAATGAAGATTTACCTCATATGGGTCTCTTTCCTAGGTATGTGTCGCTTCACTTTATGATTTTCTTCGTTGGATGTCAAGCTTAATTTTTACATTTAACAAATATATATTTTAAAGTATGCATTTTTCATCTAAAAGGTATCATTTTGCCATATTCAATCGCCCTTTATCTCTATGGACGTGTAGTTGCTAAGCTCAAGGAATCCAAAGCCGTTTCTAGCGGTTTGTTACACAATCAAACGAGTAGTCGAGAAACAGAAAAAGCTATAAGGTTGATCGCATGCCTTATCATTGTTTTCATTGCCTGCTACCTCCCTGTCTTTTTTACTCATCTCTTCATAATATTGGATATCTTACCTGTCAAGTAAAAATCATATTAATGTTTAGAGGCACATTTAAATATTTGAAGATTATAAAAATTACTTTTGACCTTGTTATACTTTACATTTAAACAAAGTGTGCCTGATCATAGTACTTTATGTCCTATTTTTAAACAAGTTGACAATTTTGCTATATAAGGGTAAACCTAAATAGCCCTTAAAACTTTTAGAAGGGACAAAACTTTTTGCGAGTTCACTCTGTTAACTTTTATAAGTTCTTACCTTTTTTAAATTAAAATGCGCAATAATCTGTGTTTCAGTTTAACATTTGAAATTTTTATTCCGCTCAAGGCATACATATTACAAAAAAGTGAACATATTGTACAAATTTGCCCAAAAATATACTTAAACACAAGCTTAAACAACTTGGAAAGTATAAATTGACTCAACCAAATATCAGATAGAAAAGAGATTTGGCCAACTTTAATACATAATTTATAACGGGGCATTAAAGATCCGGAATTTACTAAAACCAAAACTTAACATCACTTTTTTGAAAGTGGCTTGTCATAACTCAGTGTCGTTTATATCTTCGTAAGTATCAACCTATAAACTATATGCATTTATATGTCTTAATGTTTTTCAAATCTTATTTATAACTATAAGATCTAAACTCGAGTATGAGAAAACGTTTCATTGGGTTAGCCTATGGTTCATAACGGTTAGATGGATCAATCCGGTGCTTGTATTAAACAACAATGGTTTTTTCCGAACTGCCGCAGGTCGTATACGGTCCGACAAAAAACTGTTTGGAATAAGTACGAAAACATCATTGTTAACGCCACCACAGAGATTTTTATATAATCTGGTCTCAATTTTTCACAAGCTAAAAACAATTCAAAAACTGCTTATAACATTGGTTCCAAAAAGATTTTGATTAAACGGAGATAAACACATTAGTGTTTTCCACCAAATCCGCTTAGCCAGCCCCAAACAAAGCTAAGCTAAAGCCTTAAAATATAATAAAAGACTTATTTGAAAAACTAATTATCAGTTTTTTTGTCTACGGTTAAATTCACGCTATTTGTTCTAATTTATATTTTTTTACCCAGCTAAGGGTATCAAATTTTTTACAAATCAACTGATCAACAGAGTTGAACCGTGTCAAGAGCATGGTATTTTTGGCCCGTGAATATCACTATTATATAGGCCTTACTTGGTTACTAGAATCATATTTTTTACATATACAGTGATGATGTCAAGCTTTTCGCGACCATCTAATTCAAACAGAAAGCCTGAAACGATGACAACTGATTTAAATGTCACACAACCTAAATAGAATATATATCTTTTCATAAATTTCGATTAATAATGGAATTATCTTTCGGCTAATTTAAGAATTTAAACCGAGCCGTAACATTCGGGCTCGCCCGACATATTTTTATATATGGGCGCTGCAAATTTGGTTTTTCATTTTAGGCCCAGCATAGTTACAGAGACGATTCTTAAATTTTATATTACAAGCTAAAATTTTTGCTTTGATATTACAAAATACATTGTGTAAAAATCATTTATCATGTGATAATAAATTTTACATTATTAGTTCTCATTTACGTTAGTTAAATAAGGCAAACTGAAATATAACAACATAATATTGATCCCGGCCCGTAACGTTAAATGACCAGCTATAAGTCAATCGACACTGCCAAATGTTTGTGAACAAATTTTTGTTGTGCTTATATTGACCAGAGATGGGCCAGTAAAATGAAATAAAACAAAAAAGTCTAAGGAGCTATAATAAATAGTTATCAAATTTGTAAACTAAAAATGTTTTTTTATTTGATTGCTATTTCTTATGGTTATAACATAATTATTATTAAGGCCATGTTGAAAGTCAAATTTTGAAATAACAAAGGTGTTCTTTTGGTTCCTTTTCTTACATTTTTTCAGAAGTTATCAAATTCGACGAGCTAAAACTCCATTATTGTTTTTAAGTTAATTTGAGGTAATTCTTCATATACCAAATTACAATATTTTGTCAATTTTAATCATTAGTATTTAAAAGTTTTAAATTCATTTGGCAATTTGAACGCACTTTCATCTATGCTCTTAGCAAATTAGGCCATTTATAGTGTTTGCGTTTTATATCCCCAAAGTTAGGTCATTGAGTTAGGGGTAATTAGATCTATATGAAACCTACAAAACCATTTTAGTTTTGGACGTTAAAAGTAATATTGAGGAAAAGCCTAAATTGTTTTTCCTCTCCAGATGATTGTTAAGTTAACCCTGCAAGGCACTACTAAAAGTTCGATAGAAATAGAAGAGTCAAAGCCTTGACGAGTGTACCGCCCGCTGATTGGATATTTTAGGGATAAACCAATAATAGATAGCTACCTTTAAAAGTACGGGTACATGAAGACTTTTTAAAAAGGTTTCATTGTATTGATTTATTAAGACAAGATTATAAGGTCCAGGCAGCATAATTAGCGGTTGAATTTGCCCTTACGCCTGACCATTAAATATCCTGTGTTTTACCGAAAAATCGTAATTTAAACTGAGTTGCATTAAACAAAGATAATATCATTAAAAATAACGAAGCGTAGAAGGTTTTTAAAACACAAAAAAAAATTCGCCATGCCCCGTCCAACATTTTCGGTCCAAACCTGCATATTTAGGTTTGTATAGCCACGATTTGTTATGAGGTTGGTAGAACAAGAGCAGTTAGTCATTTAATTTATAAGTCACTCACACTTCGATTTAGCCGGCTGGCTAGCAAAGGCCATGCTATTTTTAATTGATCATATCTAAATAATAAATAACGTTTGTCTTTATGTTTGATTTAATAATTAATATCTCAATCTTTTTTACACCGACAAACATCACGATTTAATGTAAACTCTTGTAAAGGCGACCTTAATTTTGCTATTAAAAGAGTCAGCACATATTCTCAAGCCTCTCAAATTAATTTATTCAATTTAAATTAAAAAAACATTAAGTAGCCCAATCAATGCCACCGATACCTGTTGGTTATTATGTTAATTGAATTATGTTAGTCAGCGTAACCTAATCAAAAATGTTACCTGTGTTATTGAAAGAATGGATTGTTGCCATGCCATTAATGGTTAGATGATACTAAAATCGACTTCGGTAATTAAAAATAAACCGCTCCCCTCTTCCCCTGTCCCAAATTCTCATGGCGCAAATACATAGCGCTGCGAAATACACAAGGACTCGTTGGGAATAAGCGAATCAGAATTTCAGATATTAACAGAAATTTCAGTACTATACATAGCTCTTCATAATAATTAATTAACAAGCTAGAAGGACTAAAATATTTCTCGCAGGGTTTATATATCCTTTATATGTTTGTGTGGCCCTATAAAGTTCGAAATAACTTCTAAATGTTATTTAAATATGTCAAATTTTTAGGTTGTATTTAACAAAAAACATCGATATGTGGCCCCCATACCTTTCCCACATACGGGCGCCACACCTACGGGCTTTGACTGTTATCCTGAGCAAGGTGATTAATAATGCTGGAAATAGTAAGCTCGCACGCCGGCAATCTAGGTTTTTAGCCTGGGCTTTTACTTTACCCATATCGTTTAGGGCGCGGCGCCTATGCCACTTAGCAGCTTTCTTTTCGAAGAGAAAAGCCGAGTATGCAAATGCAACCTTGAGACTCAAACAGAGGTGCTAAGTCACCCTTTTTCCTGTCCAAACTTCAGTCTTTCTTGCTTTAAAACTATTTTTCATTTGAATATTTAACACATTGATCTAGTTTTTCAAATTTTTGTTTCCCTTTCTTAATATTGACCCTAAACTTCAATGGCACAAATTTGTTGCGAAATTTTTACCTGTTTTACGCCAAAGCATTGGTTTTCGGGCGGGAGCGACTATTTGGTAAGCCCCTGAGTAGATTGTATTTTAAATTAGTATTAATCAAATGTTAAATGTAGCATATCATTTTAACGCCAAAGAAAAAAAAAGTTGGCCAAGGATAATTTCCTTTTGCGTTCATTGGGCAAAAATATTTACAAATAACATGGATCTATCTAACACAGGTCAACAAATATCAATGTCAGAAACGTGAATTTATTGAAAATAAAAGAATGCATCCACATGATGGCCTAATCTCATATGAACTTTTTGTTTTTCTTAATTTCTTCCATCTTTGGCTCCTTATATCCATCCATAACGGAAAAGGGCCTTTTTTGACCAAATTGATAGATCTAAATATACCCAATGGGAAAAACTTTAAAAATCATTTTTGCATGTAAAAATCCCTTGCAACTTATAATTTTAATCACAAATATTGAAAAATAAACTTTATTATTTATCATCTCTTTCATCGGCATTTAGTTAATACAAAATATTTCGCGTCCAAACTTAAATACGACAAGATATATTATCGGTTTTTAATAATATTATTATTTGAAGTTTGAATTTAACAGTTTGACTATTGTGAATATGCAAAAATAAAATTTCAATTTATTTAGGTTTTTTAATCTTTTTTGGTTTTTTGACCTTTTTTTCTAAATTTTTCAATGTTTATAACTGACTAACTAAGTTTAATTAGGAATAACGTTAAATGGATTTGATATTTCATAAGATGGCAGGTTTGATCTCTGCAGTTAACTCATAACTCTCAAAATATTGTTGACCTGTGTAATATTAGGTTAAAAAACAGAATTTTTTTTTTACATAAAACTATAATAATATATAAAAAACTCATCGGTATATATTCTAGAAGTACGAGACCGTAAGCCTTGGCTAGGTGTTGTGAGTTGTTGATTTTCAGTGGACCAGAGCACCTGTGTTGATCCTCTGGCCCCTTCATATTATAATTTTGATCCAATTTTGAATGCCGAAATTTTAAAGACAAGAAAATATTGTTTTTTAAATTCCGATAATATTTTTATACCAATTGTTGCCACAACTTCTGGATCATTTGGTCCTGAAGCCTTGAAAATTTTCAAACAAATTGGTAAACTAATTAAAAATAATTTTATTTCACCAAGTTTTAGTTAGCATAAGGCAAAAAATTTCCATAGAAATTTTGAAAAATAATTATTTTCTATTTAAAAATACGTGGCCGGAAGACTCTAAAATTTAGTAAATATAATATTCTTATTATTTTTTATTTTTTTTAAATTTATTTTAATTAATTCTTTCATATATTACATTTAATATACCACCTGTTTATAATTTATTAATTATATTTAACATTGTTAAATTTGATATTATAATATATTAATGCTGGAAATCTCATAAATAAAATCTTTTTAATTATTATTAGAATTGGAATTATACCCAAGCTACTAACTTTTAATATTTTTTAAAAGCATCTTCAATTTAACTAGGCAAGCGGAAATCACTAACATAGTCTTTTATGTGTAATCTTATATCTTTGACAACGAATAAGTGAGCTTACCTAATCTAGTTAAATTTAAAATCGACACAATAATTAATGTTACTTACTTCGCCTAAACGCAATAAATTGCAACTATAAATTAATAAAAAAAAACGTCCCTGGGTGGGCTTGAACCACCAACCTTTCGGTTAACAGCCGAACGCGCTGACCGATTGCGCCACAGAGACATGTTTATTGTTTGTATATATTTTATTTATAAAATTACCTTTTTACATAAACATAAACGTGGAAAATATTGGGAGTTGTTAAATGAAATTATTTGGGCTTTTTGTGCTTGTAAAAATTCCAAATACAGAAAATAGGAATTTTAAAATAATAAAATATGCCGTTGACCTGAGCTCTTTTAATTTTTTTCAGCGAAGGGGTGTAGAAGAGTTTATGAAATTTTCTTCGGAGCTTCTAATATCTAAGACTCAACGTGGGACTAGATGCACCATAAGCCAAGACACCTATCTTTGTAACACATACGTGAAAGGTGACGATCGACTGGGCGCTATATTATTTTCGGATCAGGAATATCCTAAAAGAGTTGCTCAAACAATGCTTACTAAAATATTAGACACATATACTCATGATCCATCACTTATATCAATAAATGAAGGTTTGTTTTTATGTTTTGTTTGTTTCTGGATATAAGCTTAACTTTAAATTTAATATAATTTTATATGTAAAGAAACAAGACCTGCCACAGATCCATATCTTAAAGACATGCTGGCAAAATATCAAAATCCCAAAGAATCAGATGCCCTTACCAGATTAGAAACTGATTTAGATGAAACTAAAATTATACTTCATAGCACTATTGAATCTGTTTTGGAGAGAGGTGAAAAGCTTGATGATTTAGTGAGTAAATCAGACCAACTTAGTGCAGACTCTAAGGCATTTTACAAAACAGCTAGAAAAACTAATCAATGCTCATGTTAATTTTTATAAAAGTTAGCATGTTTTTAATCTCTATTTGTATTCTAATTATGTTGAGATGTAATATAATGTTTTTATTTATAAATATAAAGATATATTGATGAAAGAAAAAGATCTTTTGAATTTATTTTAACTAATAATGTGGTTTTAGGGCTAATGATTTTATTTTATAGTTAAATATATTTGTTGCTCATTAAAAAATAAATAAGCTGGTTCTAGCCTTATAAAACCAGTGTGGGAATGAGAATAAAATAACACCCTAATAAAAATTTGCTGTTGCAAAACTTCAGCCATTTTAATAAAGAATTTTGTCTTGAATAGTAGTTTATAAATATTTTTTACAAAAAATCTGCTTTATAAAGTTTGTTTTTTTGGAGTTCAAATTAAGGTTTTTTATCTATTCCTAAACTTTTTATTAAAATTACCCAATGGTTAAAAATGTCAAAAATAGTTTTATAGACATATATATTAATAGATATTTTCAAATGAGCCCTTAACAAGTCTACAAAAAAACAATTTTTAAACTTTTATCTAAAACATTTTTAATTACATTAACGGGAAGCGGCCCACTATGATAATGCACTAAATTTTTGACAACGTTAAGGCTTTCTGTCAATTTTTGTTTTTGGTCAAGTTTTTGGTGCATTACAAATATGATATCAAAATTTTGGCTAATTGAATTTTTAATTATTCAGTGTCAAAAGAGAATCAATTTTTGGGATTTATTGGACTTTTTCATTTTACCTCGGGGTGAAAACAAAAGTCTATAAAAAAAAATAATCATTAATAACATAAAGCGCTTGAATTTTTTGAGGATTATTGTATTTTTGTTTTTTAAATTTGCTGGTTTTGTCATTATTAACAATTATTTGGATATCTTAGAAAATCTTTTTTATACTCGATAGCTACCATATACATATCAGCATATATGAAGAATTTTTACCACGTGCATATATATAGAGGGTCATTAACCATATTTACACAATTGTAATATTTTTATTTTAATTGTATTTATTTTGTAAGATAAATACTGGTGTTTAATGTCTAATGGGTCCGACACAATTCATGCAGCGTTTAACTAAGCCAAATTTTCAAAAAAAAAAAAAACGCTCACCCGACCCAACATCATATTCACTGTTCCAAACCTAGAGCGAATCAATTGGTGCGGAACGTTAATTCTTTGTCAATAAGTCTACTTACACCTCTATAAAGCACTCGATTTTTTAATCGATGATGACGACGCTTTTCCTTACTTGCAAATATTCACAGCAACTTTACCATTTTCGAGGTGTTGTATCGCGCCTCAAAGGCCATAATTCCGTCTACTTAAGCAGTAGTTGCTAGAAGGACATTAGACCTAGATTTCGAGGGCAAAGAAACAATATTAGGCAAAATTATTGTGTCAATAATAGTTAGAGCTCCAGGAGGATAATTCAGAGCCACACAGAAAATTTATTGCATGAAACAATAGGCTTTAAACATTATGGTAACAAGCCCTTCTTCCAAGGTAAAATAAGTTAATAAACGATCAAAATAACATAAAAAAAATTGAAAAACGGTCCTGCATCATCACCATGACGTAGTTGAAATTTTTGACTAATATAATAATGCCAAACGTGTTTACCTTATATTGATATTTATAAACTAAGAATCTAAAAGTAAACGGCTCACACCTAAAAAGTATAGGCGAGGCATACTGTTTATGAAAAACTTAACCAGCGATTTACTATTATACTTGTTTTTATTTACATTATATATTCTATTATATTTTTTGTGGTTCTAAAATTATTATTTTATTATTCTATATTTTGTTCAAAAATGAATTAATCTTTTTTCCGTAAATTTTTTATCATTATTTTTTAATTTCCCCTTTCTCATACCTTACACAGGTCAACAGATATTTATGTCAGAAACGAGATTATTATGAAAACAAGAATGCATCCCCATGATGGCCTAATCTCATATATTTTTCATTTTCTTAGTTTCTTCCGTCTGCTCCTTAGATCCGTCTATAACGAAAAATGGCCTATTTTGACCAAATTGACAGATCTAAATATACCCTAAAAAGAAAAAATTTAAAAATCTTTTTTGCATATTAAAATTCCTTGTAACTTATGTGTTTATTCACAAATAATAAAAATTTTTTTTATTAATATATCAAGCTCTTACATCGGCATTTAGATAATGCAATATATTTTGAGTCCAAACTTAAATACGACACGATATATTATCGGTTTTAAATAAAAATATTATTTGAAGTTTAAATTTAACAGTTTAATTGTAAATATGCAAAAATAAAATTATCAATGTTTATAACTGACTAACTAAGTTTGATTAGGAAAAACGGTAAACGGATTTGATATTCCCTAAGATGGTCGGTTTGATCTCTGTAGTTAACTCAACTCTCAATAAATTGTTGACCTGTGTTATATTATATAAAAGAATGTTCGAAATAAAAATAATTTTAGTTAAAACCTAAACCGGATCTAATTATCGAGTTTAAAGTTTTATTTAATAATTAAATAACGCCATCTGCGATCATATTGACGATTTTTATTTGATTAAAAACTTAAAAATACCCCGATTGCGACCGTATTGAAAATTCTTATTTTAAAACTTTTATTAGAAGCCCAATATGCGATCAAGAGGATGCCTTAATGCTGATCCTTGCACTGATAAATAATTTTAAAAATATTTTATAAGAACTAGGATTTAACCATCTGCCCCTATTTTGTACAATCAATAAATTATATTTACCATAAAGATAGCCGGGGACTGATAACCTCAAATCGAATACTGTTTTACCCTTCTTATCATGTCAGCCTTCCCGATCATCAATCTCATATCACCTATAGCTCAATTAAATCAATAAATTTAACATTAATAAAGGCTTAAAAAATGGGCGTGTTTGGATTAATTGAATATATTGGCAAATATGAAGATTTTTTACCACATATATATAGAATACGTTTAACCATATTTTAACTCAATTATATTTATTTTGTATTATAACGGGTCAGTCATTTTTTTAGACTACAAATAATTTGAAAACTGGATTGGCACTCGTCGGATATTTTCTAACACGATAATGAAAGTATGTAAAAACAAAATCCCTCGATAACACAGCTCGATAAATTTGAGATATAAGAACTCACTTTAAAGACCTCAAATTAGTTAACCGTTTTTCCTAAGGGCGCGTTTAAATTTCATTTGTTTACCTAAAATAATTTATCCATTTTAAAAATGTCAATTTTTAAAATTCGAGTTTTAGTGAAAATTATTTACCAATGTTTTAAAAATATTTTCTAACACTCGGATCTAGTTGCTCTAAGTATATTTAGTAATCTTGATTTATATATCTTTATAAACATAGCTGATAAAATTACAACAAGTCTTTTAAAAAAATTCAAACTCTTAAAAAAAATTTCAACGTTGGACCAATATTTTTAAAAAAATGTGAAATTAATTTGAATAAAGTCGGAATGCTCCCTAATATAGCATTGTAAGCCAGTTATCATTAAAAAGTCTAAAAAAGTTGTAGAAAACAAAAATTCAAAAACAAAAATATTAAAAAAAAATAATTTATGGATATAAGGCAGCTAAAATAAAATAAAAATTAATAATATTTTTTTTTAAAACGGATCCTAATCGTGTCCTATAAAAGTTTGGGAGCCAAATATTATAAATGTTGATATATAATAATTTTACTTCTCATTATTGAGATGAAAAATAGAAATTACAAGTAATTTAATATAAAAAAAATTTATTCATTTATTTTAAGGTATTATACAGGTCGCAGTCATGTATTAGATATGGCCATAGATTACTTCCCTTGGGTGTCATAATTTACATCACTCTTAATAATCGACCTGTATAATTAGTAGCTAATCATAGATTTTTATGTAATATAGATTGCTAGCGCTATAATAAACAACAACACTACGAAAGTGAGACAAAACACAATTTGTTGGAAAAGTTGCAGTTGTAAAAATAATAAAAGTTAGTTTTAGTTTTTTCTATTAAAAGTTATATTAATATGAATAGCCTTAAACAATACATTTGATGCAAAGTAGATTTTTTAATTTTTCATTCATAAAAAAATGCTTTTTTGTTAATGCACGTTCAGACTTTAATCAAATTTTCAAAAAAATTAAAAATATTTCTGACATACATATTAACAAAAATCTCCAATCTTAGCATCTAATAAAAATTTTCTGAAAAAAAGTTTTTTGAAAATTATAAAAAAATAAAATTTTTAAAATTAAAAAAAAACGCAAGAAGTCCAAACGCGCCCTTTTGATATACTTTTCAGAAAAAATTTGTGTTTTTTTAAAATATAAAAAAAAACTTAATTAGTTTTAATTTTTAGAATAAGATTACATATAATTTGCCCACAATTCAAAAAATCTCTCGTTTAATATAAAATGCTTACCAAAAACGTCCATATTGAATGACGCATCTATTTCGGACTATTTAAAAATCTTTGTGGATGTCGTGCGCGCGTACTAACGACACATTGGCGTAGGAGGAGGGGGGGGGGGGGTTTGCGGGATGAATAACCCCCTCCAAGCATGCCATATCCCCACCCAAATTTAAAATTTTTAGTGCAAATCCCCCCCCCCCCCCCCCCAAACTAAATACCAATTAAATATAAAATTAAATTACATTTAAAATTCCATTAATATTTGGCAAAAAAATTTTTTTGAAACCCCCCCCCCCCCCCCCCCCCCCCCCAAGCTTTACAACTTGCTACGCCCTTAACAACATAATTTTAAAATAATTTAATTATTTTATTTTTGGTTTTGTTGAGGGAAAGAGAGAACTAAAAAGAGGGACGGATTTGCTGGTAAATCCCTTGTAACTTATATTTTTAAACAAATAATGAAAAATAAATTTTATTAATATATCAAGCTTTTACATCTAGATAATACAAAATATTTCGCGTCTAAACTTAAATGCGAAACGATATATTATTGGGTCTTAATGGATATATTATTTGAAGTTTGAATTTAACAGTTTAACTATTTTGAATATGCAAAAATAAAATTTCATTTTATTTTTGTGAATCTTTTTTGGTTTTTTGACCTTTTTTTCTACAATTTTCAATATTTATAACTGACTAACTAAGTTTGATTAGGAAAAACGGTAAACGGACTTTATAGTCCCTAAGATGGCAGGTTTGATCTCTCTAGTTAACTCATAACTCTCAAAAAATTGTTGACCTGTGTAATGCAATAAAGAATTTCTAAACCAGGTTGTATTCGCAATGACCCAATACAATTGAACATTGTCTAGTAATCAATTGTTGATATAGAAGCAAAACCATAATAGTAAAAATTCTAAATTACAGTAGTCGCTATTCTTTTTTAAAAACCCCTATCGATAATGATTAGCTAACGTTTTTAAAATTATTATTTCGTACTACTTTATGATACTCGAATTAATATCCAAATTTAGAGCATCGCGAATTACAAAATTTATACTTATTTTAGTTTTAATTTTTATATAAGCAAATTTGTATATTTAAAATAAAATAAACATCATTACTTGAATCAGGTCTTACTCAATACAATTTTGTTTTCGAAAAAAGGACTACTAATATTAAAATTTTATTTAACTATCTTATTTTATTAAAGTTTAAATTTATTGTTGACAAATATTATTACACAGGTCAACAAATTTTGAGACTTCTGAGCTAACTACAGAGATCAAACGTGCCATCTTAGAGATTTTCAAATCCGTTTATCGTTTTTTTAAATCAAACTTAGTTAATCAGCTATAAACATTGAAAATTGTAGAAAAAATGTCAAAAAAAATAAATTGAAATTTTTCTTTGCATATTTACAACAGATAAACTTTTAAATTCAAATCCTCTTATCTAAACGTTGATGTAATTTGAAAATTTATTTTAAATTATTTAATATAAAAAACATCTATTACAAATAATTTTAATATGCAAAAAAAATTCTTGATTTTTTCATTTTAGTGTATTCTAGAGGTCTCAAAACCTGTCTATTTGGTCAAAAAAGGCCATTTTTTTGATGGACGGATCTAAGGAACCATAGGCGGAAGAAACTACGAAGAACGAAAATTATATATGAGATAAGGCCATCGTGACTTTTATGTTCCCATTTTAACTTATTTTTTCTGACTTTGATATTTGTTGAGCTGTGATATTCCACATCCCCATTAAAAATACATTGTACGCCTCTGAAAAATACCTTTTTTTTAAAAATTTCACTACATTGTAAAGCCTTTTCAAAATTCGGTGTATTATGAAGTTGCGTAGTCATTTTACAACCTGCCAACTGATTTTAAAAGAACATTTTTATTTAAAGTTTTTTTAAAGAATAATCTGATAAAGAAAAAACCCCTCAAATGTCGAATTGATTATTACTACAATTATACAAAATATAGCTTTTTTTAGTGAAAAGATTTGCTTTTAATAAATTACGACATTATGTATCATGATTATTAGTGATTAAGCAACATTTTTAAATCAAATTTTTAACCTCTTAACGTTTAACCCCTTATACTTGGCAACAATTCCAATTATGGCATAACATGGAACACTTTCCTTTTTAGATTGTATGTATAAATTTTCTGGTAAAATATAGTTAGATTTTATACTTAACTTTACAGCTAATTAAGAACTTACAAATTAAGGTGTTTATTTGGAGGAAATAGATATGGGGTTTGACATTACAGCTAATTGAAAACTATGTGCTAAATTGAAATTTCAAAGGGATAATGGCTCCTTTAAGGTAGCAAGGATAACTAAAAAGCTATGCAAATTACTAATTTTCCTTAGATTCCCATCTTAACAGATTCTTTTGTATTTTTATCTTAGGCTTTGACTTGTTAATCCAAATAAATTGATAGCTTAGATCGGCCAAACAAATTTTTTATGAGAATTATTAACTACGGGTAAATTATATTAATATTTTAATTCGAATATAAAAATTTGTATCCATTAGATATAGACCACACTGTATAGTAGAGTGTTCATAATGGACCCTTTTAATTGGTAATAAAATAACAAATAGATCTTGCATGAGCATTTAATTCATAAAGGTTTTTGTGTAATAAAATCTATTTAGAAAATGAATGATTGCCCTAAATATAAAACGATACTTTAAAAATTATAGTAAATGTTCTGCATTTATTACAAATCATAAATATTTATTTTAAAAATATGGTTCAAATAAATTGTTATAAAAATAATTTGATAAAATTATTACTATAAATGCATTTTGTTCATATAATGTTTTTAAAAACCAAACAAATAAAATCAATTCTATACAAAACTTATAATTAAAATAATGTATCAACATTATATTTGTTGATTAGTTTTTGAAGTAGCCAACATTTTTTTCCAAAAATCTTTTGAGAATTTTATAATTCTAAATGGTATGTCATCTTTACCCATGCCATTAAATTCCGTTTTCGGCTGATACCATTCACACAATAATCCTGACATTGCAAAAAGTTCGTTGCCTTTCGGGGACCATTGAAGTTTGTGAATAGGGATATCTTTATAACATTTCACATAAATATAAGATTTAATGTTTCAATTATTATTATGAAGATAGTATTCGTTATATCATCATTAACATACAAATTTATAATTATAATTAAATAAATTTATATTTTAATTTGTTCAGGAAAAATGTTTTGACATAAAAATATGTATTTTAAAATTTAACAAAATAATATAGCTTTACTATTAATTATATTTATCATATTCAATTTAGATAAAATAAATATTAATTAAAATAAACAAATTTTTTTACAACATTCATGAAAAAGGTGATTTAAATGGAACAAATATTCAATTCTTATCAGTAACTTAAAAAAATCTATGTGTTTACCTAAATGTTTAGGAGGCATAAGGGCTTCTTTCTTTAAGCACTCGTTCTGCAATGCTGCTGCAGATTCATCATTTTGTCCATCCGAATATGTAATTAGGGTCAAATTTTTTTCTTCCATATACACGGCACAACTTTGGGGCGTCCAAAGGAAACAATTTCGCGATCCCGTGCAAATGACTAATAAGTTCCTTCTTGGATTCCAAGCATAATCTAGATTCGTGATTATTTAAAAAAAATTTAATTTTTAATGCAAAAAAATTTTATCCAACCAACACTGTTATATTTCAATATCTATAATAAAGATGGATTATAGTAGAAAATTTTAAACTAGAAGATACTGATGCTACTAAAATATTTGGGCGAAATAATCGGTTTTGCACTACCTCCTGATTTAAATTTCCCTAATTTTTTAATGTTAAAATTCATTCATCTTAAAAGTCCAAATTTATTTACACATATGTTAAAGAAACATTTTAAAATAAGCGTAGGAAAAATTAAAAAATAAATAATACCTTTTTTGACAATAAAAACCTCTCTTAACTTTATTATAAAAAATTTAATAATGAAAAAATGTTGGAAAAAATTTCTTAAATCAGGCATGCTCTTATATTAATTTATAATTTAGAAGGTCGATAAATAATAATAATTAGTTATTTTGCCGAAGACTGTGTTTTTAATGAGGCTCATATATATAAACTTTACCAACATTGTATTTGCCTATTTTTTGTTATATTTCTTTCTGCAAGTAAAGAGTGATAAAAGGAAATATGCATGAAGAACATTCACAAATTAGACAAAGAAGGAAAAAATGTTAAAAATAAGTTTGCATTTCTTTAAATTAATATTTTATATGCTTGACTTGTAAGTTATAAGCTAACTTTAAAGAGGCCTGTTATTTTAAGAAATTTTTAATCCGTTTATCGTTTTTTCAAATCAAACTTTGTCCAGCTATAAAGATTGAGAAATTTTTAAAAAAAAATTCTAAAATATTCAATGTTTATAGCTAACCAAATATTGAATTAAAAAGGCAGGTTTGATCTGTGTAGTTAGCTCATAACTCTCAAAAATTTGTTGACCTGTGTTATATAAGACTATTGAGTTTTTTTATCACAATTAATATGCAATGAAGATTACTTACCATATACGGGCAATCTATGAACCAATATGTGCACTAAAGAGCCCATTTCGATATTCCATATAAAAACAATGCTCGGTGTCGCCTCTGAATTATAGTTAAATTAGAATAATGTTTTATTTTAAATTATTTATCCAATGAAAAAATATAAAACTGAACTTATAAGTATTTTGTACTAAGTTTATAACTAACTGCAATAAAAATTAGTTCTTTTGGGAAAGTAGGAAATAAGATTTTTTTTTGTAGGTAAAAATATTACTTTAATATGATATTTAAATGAACAAACATATCAAGGAAATTATCAATTTTGTTGGAACAAGAGTATGAAAATATCATTTTGGAATTTTGCACTTCGGTTATGTAAATAATATACAAACAAATTAATATTTAACCATCGCAGGATACCAAATAACGATTGTCATAACTAAATTTCGGTGGCAAATGATATGTTGTTTGTGTCAACTGAGTATTTGGATAATTTGAATCCGTAACGTACGGCCTTTTTGTGATGAGGCAATCTAATTAATAAGCAATTACCTTATAATAATAAACCTTTACCTTGTCATATTATTTTCAAAAGTGCGTCATAAAATTAAGTTTCTTACAAGAGCTTTCCCATTTTTTATCTGAATCTTGGGTGCCATTTACTGCAAGAGTAATGTCCAAAGTTGTATCATATCTATCACGTTGTTTCCTAAGTTCCACAGACACGTTCGAAAGTTTTTCATCAGTTGAATTGAGGAGACTGTCTAAATTATTACCATCTTTTTTGTCAATTATATGATTGGTGTCCCCATTATGTTCATCGTCCTTAAGTAAATTTTGGATATCGTAATGGAGGCCTTCTTTAACAAGCATTTCTTCGTGAATGAGCTAAATAGTTGTATATTTATATTTATATATAAAAATAATACTATCAAAAACCCACACATTCCCATAAATTACAAAAATTTCCAGATTAGACATTTAACACAAGCAAGATTGATATCGGACCCCAAAATTTGCATCTCATTGAAGATCATTTATTAATCAAGTATTTGGCGATGATTACAAATATGAATAAGAAAGTTTTTTCCACTGATTTAGTTATTTAGTGCAAACAAACTTTGCCAATTTTAGGGGTATTTTGGACTGTTGCAATAAAGAATCCAAGGGTAAAAATTAAATTATAAATTTGAATTAAAAGGTATTGATGTTTTTTTTAAAGTTCAAGCTTTTTTATTATATTTTCGTTTACCTATTTTGTAATTTTGGCCATAAAATTTATTTTTACCCATTATAATTTAAATATAAATAGGATAGTTTAACTTTGGTAGACATGTTATCAAACTTTTATAAGTTTTGTATTTTTAAAATTTTTATTCATTATCTTAACTTTAGACCAAAATTAATAAGAATCTGAGACATTCAGAAAAAACCAAACCCGTATTCGTAATCGTGATTAAATTTTCTAAAAACCCTGTAAATCTATGGATCTAAATTTTTGTGGTCCAATATAGTATAATAATCTGTCCTTCTTCAGATTTTTTTTTCTTGTTTTGAAATCGTGGAAAATTCGTAAAAGCCTGGGTAAAATTCTAAAGCTTATGAGTTGGTATATTTAATTGTAAATAAATACATAAAAAATTTAATTATTTTAATTAAGCCGTTGAGTCTCCAAATTTGAGGAAATAATGTTTTGCGTCAATTTTGTAAATGAAAATTTTTCCACAAATCTAGATAGCTAATTTTTTTTATTAATTTTTAGCTTTAATGAGGGCACAAAAAAGATTACTTAATATTTGTACGATATAGTAAGCTTGCAACTATAAATCTGCTATAAAATTAATCGGGATAATTTATCAATAATTTCTCGAACATTTCTACACCTGAGTGGGATAGGTCTATGTTCGGCGATATTTAGTAACAGCAGCGAAATCTACATGATGGCCTTTGTTCTTTGCATTTTTAAAACCATCACTAACACCTAACACTACAAACTCACGATAAAGGGTCAAATTCGGCAAAAGCAAATTTGCGACCTCTAGAATCCTTGTGAACTAAAAAAAATTATTATTCTCTATTCATATAAACTGTAACTTTAATATCCATTCAAAATAACAAAATATTTTCGAGCCCCAAAATTTACATATAAGTTATACAGAATATTTTAAACCCAATTTTTGTTGGTAAAAATATTATGTTATGTTTAAATTTAACAGTTTTGGTGTTTAATACATACAATATTTTTAAAATATTTAGTTTAAATATGTTTTTTTTTAACATTTTTTCACAAATTTTTAATATTTATAGGTGGCTTACAAAGTTTGATCAGAAAAAAATAAATAGATTTGAAAATCACAAATAGCAGGTTTAACATCATTAATAGCTTTTTATATTTCTAGTCGAACTGTGAATCAAACAAATAATGTTGATACAAGAATACGGAAAAAGAGATGTGAACTACATAAGAGCAAACAAGCTAGGCGCGTAAAATCGCTGAAGCTGAAAAATAATTTTAAAATATTATTTTTATTTTTCCCCTTAATTTTCAAAACAGTGGCAATAGAAAAGCGATTTCCAATTTTTGAGGTAAAAAAACAAAATCTTTGTTCTAGTGTAAAAACGTTTTAATTTAAAAAAAAATCTATTGTTTAAAGCTATTAAAATAAAACAACAAATAATTAAAAAAATATTTTAAATGTATATATTTTTGCCCATATTACCGTTTCAGTATCGTCCTTCAATACTTTGGGTGATTGAAAACAGAACATAGGTTCCCAAGTAACGTGATTAAACAGGACAATCTAATATTTTGCAAAAAATAAACTTAAATAAATTAATTAAGGATCTATCTATATATTTATACTTCACATCCCTACAAATTAAAAAAGAACATGCTCGAACATATCAAGTCAAGGCTACTTTCTGCCCGATTATTTATGTCATGTTTTATTGACAGCAACAGACTAAAAACTCTCAAATATAAAATATATCAATTCTAGCCTTTCATAATTAGGTTGTCAAAATTTTATACCATTTAAAAGCTTGATTGCAAAATATTAAGCGTGATTAAGTTTATATTAAGGATTTTAATAATATTTTAGTTTTAAAGCATAACCTTTTCATTTTTTGGAATAAATAGTATTAATAATCTTATTTATTTAACAAAGTGAGGAAGTTTGGTAGAAAATTTCTAACATAGCAAAAACTGAACCAAAAATTTTAAAAATAATATAAAAAAAAACAATTGTCTAGTTTTTTTAATTTGGTATTACCAAATTTACAATTTCGCAAAATATATCACATCTTGGCAAATTTCATCTTCAGCAGACATTTAAAACAAAAAAGAATGCATTAGAGTTGTACAGATTTCAAATTAATTTACCGAATTTCAAGATCAGAGCTTGTTAACCAGACTTTCATTTAATTCAAAAAATAGCAAATGGAATTCCAAAACCAAAAAAATAGTTAATTACATAGGTCAACAAAAATCAATGGCACAACCGTGAATTTTATGAAAACATAAAAGAATGTATCTCCATGATAGCCTTATCTCAGGTATATATTTCGTTTTTCTTAGTTTCTTCCGGCTTCGGCGCCTTAGATCCCATATCGAAAAAGGAGTTTTTTGACCAAATTGACAAATCGAGAATACCCTAAATAGAAAAAATTTAAGAATCTTTTGTTCATATAGAAATCTCTCGTAATTTATATTTATTATATCAAATAATAAGAAATAAATTTTTATAGTATACCAAGCTCTTACATCAGCATTTGGATAATACAAAATATTTTGCGTCCAAACTTAAAAACGAAACGATATAAAATCGGTTTTGATAAAAGTTTTAATTGAAGTTTGAATTTATCAGTTTAATCCTTTTAGTTTTTTTTGGCATTTTTTCTAAAATAAATGTTTATAGCTGACTATCTAAATCTGATTAGATAAAACGGTAAAAGGATTTGAAAATCCCTAAGATGGCAGGTTTAATCTCCGTAGTAAGCTCATAATTCTCAAAAATTTGTTGACCAGTGTTATACAAATTTAAATGGGACTACTTGAATCTTTGACAATACATAAATATTATTTTTTTTTCAATCAATGTTTTTATATTACATTTGGGTAAAAATATTTTATGCTTGAACTAAATAATGGCAAATATTTACCAAAGTAGAGTAAATTTTTTTTTAACCAAAAGTTTTAGTCAGTTTAATTATGGCGCGTTTAAACTTCATTCGTTTTTTGAAAAAAATTTAAAATTCTGAAATTAAAAAAATTTTAAATTTGAGTTTTTACTTCGAAAATTTATAACCAGTTTTTTGCGATATTTTCTTATCCAAACAGTTGCTCTAAGTGGGTGCGGAAATCTTGTTAAATATATATGTATATCTATATATAGATAGCTTAAAATTATTTCAGTGACTTCTTTAGAAAATTTTAACCCTTAAAAATATTTTCAATTTTTAAAAATTTCTGAAAATTATATGAACTCTCATCGCGCCCCTATTAAAAATGTAATTATTTTTTTAATTAAGTCTCATTTGTGTTTTTCATGACGTTTAATTGTGTAAAACAGCTTTTATACAATAATGAAATTATAAAGAAAATAGCTTTGGTCTGAGTGATTACTCTATTCTCTACAAAAATTATTGACCTGTATATTAAAATTATTTATTTCCTGCAATGCTTCAGGCTCAACCGACTTGTCAATTTACAGACAAAACCAGCTTAAACTGTCAGCTCATTATTTATTAGTTCCGCAGTTAATTAACTATAAAATTTCGATCGCCCTAATCATTTTTTAATTAGCAAAATATTGATGCAACATTATAATTATAACGTGGCATCGCTAACATTTCAAAAAATAAATTTTAGAGATCCAAAAATTATAGTTGTAAAAGATTCACAAATAACAGTCCAGTTTTTTTTGAATGAATTTGATATTTTGATTAATCTACATATGTTTTTATCTTTAAAGTTTTAATAAGTATAGTTGACTACTTCCATTTTCACTCAATGCAAAATTTTGAGGTTTTACAGATTGTCAAATTATAGAGAATAAAATTTCATACTGTGTTGGGGAAATATGTGACAAGTAAAAATAGAGAGTTTGCATTTGTCCAATCACAAAAAAGGGTGGTAGGGCAAGCTGGGATCAAGGATGAAGTTATTACATTATTGCGTAGTAAATTGCAGTCAATAGTTTTTAATAATTGGGAATTTGAAACTTGGTAAATATATATCACACCCTATTATAAATTTGTATTTAGTAGCTAAAAATATCAATATAGCAAAATATCAAGTTTTAACTAATTACACTGGACAACAAAATTTGGACGATCCTAAGCATCATTTATGGCAACTATGGTTTTTGGTCAAGTTTTTGGCGCTGATCACAAACATGAAATCAGAATTTTAGCCAATGCCTCAGATTTTTAGTTTTGTGTCAAAGTTGAGATTTTTCGATTTTTGGGGTATTTTAGGTATCTATTAAAACCTATGGGTAGTAACAAAAGTTTAAAAATAAATTTAAATAACGGAAACATTCATTATTAATGTAAGGCGTTTAAATTTTTTACAATATATATATTTTTTTTTAAATTTTATAAAATTAGTAGTTTTTGTCATAAAATCTGTTTTTGATCCTAAATAACTTTAAAGTAAATTGCTAATAATATTAGTTAATAATTTTTTTTAGATATGTTTTGTATAAGGAATCCAATTATGCCAATAGATTTTTTGGAAAAATTAATAGTTAAAATAATTTTGAATTTTTTTCTGAACTTTGGACGCGGTTTAAAAAAAATGTAGGCATTGGAAAAAAAACTAACCCCGGGATCGTTATTGCAAGAAAATTCTTGTTGTTTTTTTTTTGTTGTCCAGTGTCACAAAATTTAAAAAAAATTATTTTTATTAAGTGCTATAGTGAAATTCATACAGACCCCAGCATGTCTAAAATTTGGAACATCATCAAAAATTGCAATATAATCTTTCAAATTTTTGTGATTTTTTCCTGAATATATATAAAAAAACTAGCAGATAAAATTTAGCCTAATTCTGAAAACAAAATTTGTCGAGTTATTAGAGGTCCAATTGGGCTCATAGATCCCACATGGTCAAGTTTAATGTTGAAAACCATGATATAATACCAATTAAAATTGGAAAAATTCCAACCCTTATTTTATTTAACATACATATAAAAGATTAATTTCTATATTATTGTTAAGGATTAATTTTTTTTCTGCTAAAATAATTAATCAAGGTAGTAGCCAAAAATAATTTTTTATTTTATAATATTTCCTTTATTATTTATCTTTATAATGGGCTACTAGACCTAAAAAAATATATTTAACATCATTGGTGTGTTTAGTAAAATGAAAAGATTTATTTGATGCATCTATAAAAAATAAAAAATTTCTATATTTCAGATTTATTAGCTTTACTCTTAAGTAGGCTTAAAATTAAGGTCTGTACACCCCACTCCAGCATTTGCATTAAATTTTCCTAGTACTTGCAATTGTCAACCCATTATTGAGTTAATTACAAAAATATAACAACATCATTACCCTGTAGTAAGATTCTTGAACACAAATAAATTGATCCTCACTGCTCCACTGTAATGCCTCACAATAGTTTGATTTTAATTGAATAATCTCCATTTAATATAATTGTAATTACTTTATTTAACCTCCAATCAAATATTTGTGAATCTTTATTTTCCACAAAAAATATTGACAATTTATCATTAGAATCCCTTATTTTGGTATGGCAGGAATCTTCCAATACAGCCAACATTGTATTATCATTTGAAAATGTTAATGTTTCTTTAATATCAAAAAACATATAAATTACTATTATATTTATTGGCATTGTCTTCTCCTAAAATTTTTTGCACACAAAAATGTTGACATTTTACATTTTTAATATACATGAGTGAATTTTTTTGGGATAAGGACCATATATTGGCCCTACACTATAGATCAATAAAAAATTTAATAATGTATTAAATTTAAAGGAGCTCTGATAAAATAAACTGACCAAATTTTTCAGGATAACAACCAAGTGTCTACTGTCAGGTGACCAAACTACATTATGACATCCAGAAAATGTTTCAAAAATAGTACAATTCCAAGATAAATCATCTAATCTCCATACTTTAATCATGTGTTTTTCCAAAAATAATCCATATAGCAAATTAGAGTCGGGTGACCACTACGTCAAGCAATAATATAGGATATAATAAACAACAGAATACAGGTAAAAATAAATATATACAGTTTACTACCTCATAATTATTTAATTTATCTTTAAATTTTATGGAGTACCTTTCGATTTGGTCTAGGGATGTAATTTTTAATTCATTTGCATAATTTACAGCCTATAATATACAAAGAATAATTAATACGATATAAAAACAATTTGGAGAGATTTTCGGGCAGTACATTTTTGAAAAGGCCGCTTAACATTCATGCGCGCCCAAAGTAAGGCCATGTCTTATAATTATTTTTAACGTATTGCATTAAAATTTGCAGTGGCGACTCGTGGATTTTTAGCCAGGGTGTTCAATCAAAAATCAAAATTTTGTTGTTCATTATTTATTTATAAAAGCATATGAATTATATATAAAACTATAATAGTAATATTGCAAAATATGAAATATGACGGGCAAAGTATTTGGTCAATTAATTAAACTACAATAAAATATAGTATTTTAGTAAAAAAAATTTATTTTAATTTTTGTATTTATTTGTATCGAAAATCTAATCTTCTTGAACTTTGTGCAAATTCATCTATGATTTCGTCATAAAAAACTGGATTCGTTTTTAAAAGTTGAATCAAATTTTTTTCAATTGTTATAAGGTAAAGATTCGATAAGCGTGACTGCCCAATTGTATTACGATTAAATGTCTTAATACGTTTTAACGCAGAAAACGACCTTTCAACTGAAGCGGTTGTTGAAGGAAAAGTCATAATTAAAATTGATAAGGAAAGGACTTCAGAAAATGGTTCTTTTAATTCATATTCTATTATATAATTAATAATACTTTTAATGTTTTTGTTTTGAAATTCTGGCGTAGTGTACATAACTTTTAATTCGTTAATTAACTTAACTGTATCAAAAAAATTGTAGCTTTTTTTAAGATCATTTATCAAAGTAATTGGAAAATTTTTTTTATATTCATTAAAATTAGAGCAATTTGTTAAATTTATAAATTTAATATCTTTTAGAGATTCAAAACGACATTCCATTTCGCAAATAATATCACGAATAATGTTTTGATATAAATTTTCGTGAAAATTTGCATCTCTACTACGTTTTGGCGACGGAAATTGACCAAATAGTTTAACCGTTTCTTCAAACACATCATAAAAATCATTTTTACAACTGTTCATATAAGAAATGCA
The DNA here is from genome assembly GCA_030555515.1 of Acutogordius australiensis. Lineage (NCBI taxonomy): Eukaryota > Metazoa > Nematomorpha > Gordioida > Gordea > Gordiidae > Acutogordius > Acutogordius australiensis. The sequence continues at coordinate 28,134,944 of CM060242.1, forward strand.
TTCATTAATACTTTGTAGGCAAAAAAGAATGTCTTGAGATTTATTTTGCAAAATGTTAAATAAAATGTCAGTATGTGAAAAAACCTTGGAAAATAAAATTAAAAGGAAAATAGTATCAAAATCTTTAAAAAAATGTAAAAATCCTCTAGCATTTAGAGTTACGTTCGGCCCCCAAGATGATGGATCTTCTATGATGGACTCAAGACATTCTGTTAAGGGTTGAAGATTTCCACGCGCCCAAAGTAAGGCATGTCTTGAAACAATATTAATTTTTGTAGAATTAAAAATAACAACATATTAATAAATGCATTATTAACGTATTGCATTAAAATTTGCTTAGACTATAAAATGCAGGTATGCGTATATTTATACGTTAAATTATTTAATTTTAACTATGCAAACTTTAGGTATCATAAGAATTTTTTAGGCATATAAAACGACTAAAAAATATTAATTCTTATTTTTTAATATGCCGTAAAAATTTAAAAAAAAAATATTTTATTTACAATTTTGAAATTAATGTTGTAGCCATTCCCGTGTTAAAAAAAATTAAATGGCTTTTATTTTTTTCAACACTACAATTTTCTTCTCACTTTTTAAAAATTTAAAAATTTTTGTTTAACCTATGAATGGTAGGGTAAGAAATTTGTAACGCAAATGCTATAGTGTAGTCCATACGGACCACAATTTTAAAATTTTATAATTTCAAAATATGGCTATATTCTTTATTTTTTTATTATTTTGAAGAGAAATACGTGCTTTTTAATTATAGACTATTTAAGCTATTATTAAGGAATATTTAAAATTTTATTTGACACAAAGTAGAAAAATTAAAATTAAAATTTTTTATTTTTCCATATTACATTAAATATATCATGTCAATTAATTAAATGTATCAATATTATTAATTAAATCTTGTTTTTGGGTCTAGTAAATATATAGAAAATTTCATGAAAAAAAATATTTTGAAATAAAAAATTATTTTTGGCTATTATTTAGCATAAAAACTAGATAATTTAAAAAGAAAAAAATAATTCATGTCTTTATTATACAATACAAACATTTTATATACTTAAGGGCACGTGCAAAGTGAGTTTTTATTTTCTTGAAATTTTTAAAATTAAAAATTTTATTTTGTAATAAAACGCAAATTTTTAAAAAGTTGCCAAATTTAATATAAGCACATAAAATGCTTTTTCTGGAATAAAAAGTTTTTGGAAAAATTTTTAAAAACAAATAAATTTTTAAAATTTTCAGAATTTTTAAAATTTCACGAAATAAAAACACACTTTGCACGTTAATATGTAAAATTATTTAACTAGAATAAAAGGTTGCAATTATTTAAGTTTAAATTTACATAGAGGCAATAACATGGTTTTTAACATAGGGTAAGGTCCATATGAACCACAATAGAATTTTCAATTTTTAAACAAATTTTGTTATTAGACTTAGACCAAATTATAATTACTAATTTTGTTTATTATATATTTAAGAAAAAAATTACAAAAATTTGGCCCATAATATATAATATTTAGAGATATTCAAAATTCATAACGCGCTGGGGTCCGTATGAATTTAACAGTGTTAATTGCGGGTTAAAATTTTTTACTATTTATACTTATTTAAAATAACAATAAGACCCATATGCTGCGGATTGATGTCTTCATGTGTCGATTGAATGGGAAATGTTTCTACAAAATTTAAAAAGTTTTTGGTACAGGGTGATGAAAAATCAGCGATTATCTTGTACAAGAGCAGTTCAGAACTTCAAAAGTCTCTTGACCCAAGTATGACTTTGGGTGATGCTTATTATCACAATACACCTTTGCACATTGCATTTAGAAATGCAATGCCCTTTTTTGTCAGGTAATTATTATGTTATGATTTTCTTTATAATTATTTTGCTGCACTTTTATACAGCTTAAACATTAATTTTTTACCAAAATATTATGGTTTTTGACCTTGGCCCAATAAGTTATATCCTGCTAAACATTTTAATAAATAAACATTGGATGAATAATTTTATTTTATTTCTGCAACCCCATTGGTAATTTTTTAATTAATTTATTATTGAAGAAAAAAATATATATAAAAATATAAGAGCAAAAAATGGTAACTAAAACTACATATTGTTAAACTTAGTGTTTGCGCAAAATTACAAATAGATAACATAATTTGATAAGTGTTTTTTTTATATCGATATAAAATACCATAAGCTGTAGCCTGTTTTTGAAAATCAAAGTTTAATGTTTATTATTAAAATCAATTTTTATATTGTCTTTTTTAACAATAAGCCTTACAAACAATTTCTAAAATTTGTAATTTTTAAAAATTTTAGCATAAAATTTTGCTAATCTGGCCACTTAATAGTTACTCTTTTGTGTTCCATTATTTATACATTAATAATATTGTAATATGTATTTATTAAGCATATACCTAAATTGCTTGTTTTGTATGTTGTTATAAATATAAATAATATATCAATATATATAGAGGCAACTTTTTAATTGACCAGAATTTAAAAATTTTTTTAAGTTTCCCTAGTTCCACCTATTTGCTCTTGTTTATTATAATTTACTTCTGGTTAAATTTCTTTAAAAATGTAATCGTTTTGAGGCAATGGGGCCATACCAAATTTCGTCGATTCTTAAAATTTTATGTATTCTAGGTAAAATATTTTGTGGCAAATTTGGATTTGTTGTTTGCTAAGTTTTGCTTTTTGAAATCTTAGTTTTTGGTCGTTCTCTACTTATAAAAGGAAATCTTGTATCATATAAAAACAGAGATTCACTCCCGTGTGCGAATATTGATTTTTCTAGCGCGATTATGATGCTGTATGTGCGCTCCTTCCTTTTTTTGCACGTTTCCCAACTAATAAAAATGTAGTCACAATAAATTGTCGAACCATTTTTCCCTTTAACAGCCATTCTAATTTTGTCCCCTTTCCTTATTTGGTGTGAACATACCCAAACCAAAATACTAATTATGCTTTCCTAATTAAATTTCGTTTCCGAAATTATGAATGATACTTCCATATTCTTTACGGCAAGAAAGGTGTCGATCTAATATTATTAATTAATTTTACCTGGGCATATTCCGTAGAAAATTGTGACTCAAATTTCACGACTCGCTATCTGTTTAATTTTGGGCCTAACTCGTTGGCGGATATAAGCATTGAGCGAGCTTGATAAAATATTTTTGACTTTTTTGAGCTCCTAGTAATGGATCTCACTCATGTTGAGGATAATAATACCAAATATGTGTGGGAGATTTGAAGCCCCTTGCAATTAATGAGGAAACTCTTGTTTTTAAGTTTTTTAAAGAACTTACCATGGGCCTGTAAAAATCAAAACTACTACTCATTTATAAAATAAAAAATAAAACTGGCTAATACGATTTTAGGTTATCAAATAAACGCCAAAAACTAAAAACTGAAGTTTGAGCTTTTTGAGTAGATTAACCATAGCCAACAAATATCAATTAAATATAGAAAAGTGATAAACCTCTTTTTTTTTAATCTTTAAAATTTTGAAAAGATCGTTTCTAAAAATCAACGCTGGCTCTGCCGCTTCCCACCACGAATCAATTTTTTTAGGCTTTGAAAAGGAACCATTTTAATTGTGATTTATCCTTCCATGTCCTTGTGAACGGCATGAATTACTTTTAAAATGCCCTCGCCTTGACTTTATAAATAAAATTTGAATTTTACATTCGTAAAATATTTTTAAGGGTTACCGGTTAATTTATGTTAAAACAATTTTTTTGCCGTGGCTAAGTCTTTTAAAGGAATTATAGTAGATTGGTAGGTACATTAAAAATAACAATTACAGGATTGATGTTTTAATTGGGAAAGAAGTCATTTTTCAACTATTATCAAGGGTGTTCCTGCTTGATGAGCGCTGCGACATAACCGCCAAAAACGAGAAAGGACAAACGGCTTTGCATTCGTTGTGCGAAAACGCCTGTACATGCAAGCTCCCATACCTAAACACGACGCACAATGCTATCGGTAAATGTGTAAAATATAAAAAATTTTAAACCTTAATTCAATTTCATTAATATTTAACAACTATTTTACTCTGATGATATTTGAATTTTTGACAAAACTGAATTCATTTATTGATTTTTGAAGTTTTTTTTTCCAAATATAGGCGTTTTCAGGTTGAACTGGATATACTGACTCCATATTATTGTAGGTCATCTCTACAATACATTTGCTAAGTTAATTTTTTTTTTTGAAATAGGCAAAGCCGGTTCAAGGAAAAGTTCAACCCACAATGCAACATTTATGATTGATGGGAAGGATGACGTTGTTGCCGCCTCAACTGAAAATTTTAACCTTTCAGCTGATAATGGCAATAGCACAAATAGCGATACACTACGCCGGGTGGAATGCTTAGAACTTTTGCTGAATTACCTCTCAGGAGCACTTCTCATGTGCCTTCAGCCACCCAATGAAAAAGCGCTCGATAAAAATGGTTTAATATCATTTATTTTCATTGGTTAGAATTATTAAATTCTGTGCCTGTTGAATAATATTATTCAATCCCGGAATGGTGGATTTAATAATAAAAATTTTAATGATAAGACGGTTCAGAGTAGTTTAGCAAAACAATTTGAGCATTTTAATATTAATGTATATTTGTTTGTCACGTAAATTGTTTTATGTAAATATAATTTTCGTATTGCAGTTGTAATTGATTCCGACACCGTGAGGAAAAAACTTGGTCCTTTTTCGCGAATCGGAACACCTACTTCCAGTTTGGGACGGAAAATCAACTTTTTCCAAAAGGGTGGGAAAGATGGATTTGCAGAAGGGACCGATTTAACGTGCCGTGAATACTCTGAAAGTCCTTTCGAATCAGGTAGTCAGTCAGCCGCTCAACGTGGTTATGTATAAACTAATATATATGTTTGCATTAAAGATAGATAAAGTTTTACTTTGGTACTCTCATGCTTAGCTTCATTTGTCACATGTATTTTGCAGAAGATTCAATTAATACATCCTAAATAAGGAGTGAAACTCTAAAAAACCTAGTTTTGCCGGATTAATTTTAATCGATTATTGCAAATTATTACATTCCAGTTTAGCTCTGAATTTGTATTTGTTGGTAGAAGGGACCCAGCCACCTACGAGAACGGTCACACCAATGCCACAATTAACCGATCAAGGCCATTCTGATTCTAACACATCTGCACTTATCCTCCGCCCATTGAGTAAACCTAAACTCTTAGACATTCCCGCTATGACTACTCCTCAACCCACTACTAAAGGTGGATATATTGGAACGGCCCGAAATCGGAGTTCGACTAGTAGCTCAAGAGCTGCTTCGCCGCGCACCGTACATAACGTTATAGCTCCAACAGTTAGATATGGTCTGCTGAGAAATTTTTTATAAAATACCAAATAATATTACATTTATGTCAAAATATAGGAATGAAATAGTTTGATGTTAGTACCGGCTTTCTTTTTGTATTAAGCTCCTCTTTTATATATTTGATATATTTAGCAATAATTTACATTAGGAATATGTTAAGAAATTATGTTTAATTTTTTGGTTTGAAGATGTTTACCTCTAAATTTTCATAATTATCTTTTTTCACATAATTTTTATAGGGGTGCTTTTTAACTTGTTTTCATGTCATGTTAGATGAGGACTCGATTATTGCAACTGGAAGTAGAAACTATAATAAATATGACACGTTGAATAGCGGGAGTTACGCTTCATCAAATGCCCCTACTATATCGTTTACTCTTTGGGACTACGCCACTTTTCTGGAGACTAAGGATCTCACTAAAGGGTGGACGGCTTTTCATTATGCTTGCCGAGCCGGCTGTTACCCCATAGTTAAAATCCTGATCGAAAGAACGCTAAATTCGCGAGAGTATTTATATTTCCATATAAATTTATACTTGCTTTTCCTACGCCTCGGTTCTACTGTTCAAAAAAAAGATTTTGAAGCTAAATAACACAGGTCAACAAATTTTTGGGAGTTATGAGCTAATTACAGAGATCCAACCTGCCATCTTAGGGATTTTAGAATCTTTTTACCGTTTTTTGATCAAACCTAGTTAATCAACTTGAAACAAAAAAAACAAAAAATATTTAAAAACAAAAATAAATTGATTTTTTTTGCATATTCACAACAGCGAAACTGTTAAATTTAAACTTCAAATAATATTTTTATTAACCGATAATATATCGTGTCTTATTTAAGCTTGGACGCAAAATAATCCAAATTATCTAAATGCTGATGTAAGAGTTTGATATTCTAAAAATTTTTATTTCTTATTATTTTATGGTATAAGTAACAAGGAATTTTTATATGAAAAAAGTTTTTAGAATTGTTTTCATTATTAAAGTTTAGTTGCATTAAGTCAACCTGTGTTTTTTTTATACAGTTTTGAAAAATGTTTTTTTTATTTACCACCTTTTTTTAGAGCGTATTCACATAAAAAAATTGTTTTCTTGGCAAAGTTAATTAAAAAAAATTAGAATTTAAATTACTGATTACACCTAAGGGCATAGTAAAGGTTTTATAAATACAGATTCACATTCAAAAAAGTTTCTATAAGGATATGCAAACAAGCAAAAATTCATTTTTGTCCTCAATTCCATTCATGTTAATAAAATTTACTCCTATTGGCCATTTAAAACATTGATGCGGAAATAATAGGGAATTTGCGACCTTTTTAATAATTTTTCAATAATTAATAAAAACTACCACCTTTAAATAGTTATAAGAGATTATCAAAATTGTTCCTATTTGTAATTAAAAAATGTTTTGCATCCAAACTTTAAAATGGAAGATATATTCAAATCTAATTAAAATACCATATTATTTTTATAGAGTTTTCGTTAGCCTAATTGTATAAAAAGTTCTTTTACTTTAATTGCAAAATTTCCAATCAACCTTGCTATAATATTAAAAAACTAAATAAGTAATTAAAGTCTTGAGAAACAGTAGTTTTAATCAAACGCAAAAATGCACATACCTTACATCTTTACTGATATTGCATCTATTTATGCGGTTCGGGTAAGATATGTGTTAGTTTGAGATTATGTTAAAGTTAGGGAAATGTTAGGCTAAGATTATTTTAAAATTTGGATTAGCTTTTATCAGTTTGAGTTAAGATTAAGGTTATCAGATCAAACAATATACTTAATTTTGCATGTGAAATTAATCATACATGCCTGAAAAAAGGGAAGGTGGTTGTAACTATTTTGATCTAATTAATTACCTTGCCTTTCTCAAAATTATACCCACTCGTGGAATAGTTATTGTTATGCCATTTCAAATTGCTTTTATTTTTTTTTAGATGGAGTTCTCTCGGTGTAGGAATATCGTCACCCACATTTTCATCCAATGGTGATGAAGCAATTACGATGCCGAACGTAGAACGAATCAATGAGCATTTGATTGGCCGGAATTCACACGTATCAGCTGATCCCTGGCAACATTGGCCTACTACTGCCCTACCCCTTAACGGCGTAGCTTATCACCTGATCAACGAAAGGGTCTCCAACATACCCTTACCTACGAATCCTGACCTGATTCGTGAAGAACTAACCAATAGCAACGCGAGTCGGCGTCGAAAATTGGTTACACCTCTTGAGTTGGCTGAACAAAGCGGAAATGTCAGCCTAATAAAATACTTGGAATTTCATACCGTTTTTCTTAAGGTACGTGGCCATTAGGTGTTTAATGTAAATGTCATAGAGATATCTATTTGTATGACGTTTTGACCGCTCTTTAAATATTTCGGTTTTTCATATTTTTTTGGTGAATTTAAAATTCCAATTTATTTTTGAGTTTTTTTAAGCTTAATATGCAGTTGTTCTATTTTAAGTATGAATAACATGCATTTTTTTTGCTACGGTAATCACAACTTGGCTTTCGCTTGACTTTAGTGTGATTTATGATAACATTTAATATTCCAAAAAAAAATTTATGGGGTTTTTTCTTGGATAAACATGCCAGATTTATATTGGTTTGACCCTAACAAATAAAACACCGGTGTCGAGTTAATATAAAACGCTGGCACTCTTGCAACTAGGTTTCGGCCCGCTCTCTCTTTAGTTATATCAATGAGCCAACTGCTAACAGGTCGCTCAGCAGTTTTGAGGTGGATATACATGTATGAATTTAAACATTATAAAAGATATGCTTTGGCGAGGCTTTAATCATTGGACCACCTACATTGAATTTTAAGCTATAAAGTTAATTTGCTAAATTCCAATTTTGAAAGTTTTGTATAAATTGCCTTCATATTTTTTTGTAATTCAAAATTAGGAGGAAATTGATGTGAATATTGAAAAGGAATTGACAAATTTGGAGCTTTCTGAACCCTTTACGAGCCTAAGTCGGACTGAACTTCAAGAACTCAAGGATTTACTTATCGTCGAAACGTCCGATATGTTAAACGTTCCTCTGTTTACAGCTGAAGGACTCCTAAGAAATTACGGTAGTTTACAAATTAAACGTTTTTCGTTTGGAAGTTATACAAAACCTTTTGTTTGCTAATTTAACATATGTTAGCTAATTTTTTAATTCTAATTTTTCTAAATAATTGTCAAATTCCTATCTTTACCATAATACTTTTTCAATGTTACTAACAATTATTTTTTGCAGAATGGTCAAAATCTAAGCTTCTCGATAGTTGGATGGAAGATCCTGTAAAATGTTGCCGAAATTCTGGTGTTCAATCGCCCCTTTCCAATACATCGCCTTGTTGCCCGACTTGCAATGGCATACCTGGTGGAGGTTTATAATTTATCACGTATTGTAACACTCAAATAATTTAGAAAGTTATAATTTGATTTATACATTAATATTGCCATAATTTTATAGGTATATTCTTGTTCATTTTGCATGCCTCACACGTACAAAAACTAATTATGTTTTGGCCTAATGCTCAAAATTGCTATTTGTATAATTAATAAAATCCATTTAACTTTCAATTTAAAAATTTAGTGACCTTTTTATTAACCCACCTAGACGATCTCTTGCGCACCTCACTTTACGCCAATAACTTTGAGACCGGGCCTTCAACCTCCTACTCCACTAATATTAGCCATAAGCCCACGGTTATTGCTAATATCTCGAGCAATCAAATTGAATTTAGTGATGCTTTTGTACGGAACAATTTAAATAGCAGCACTTCCCAAATCGAAAATTGCCATCATCGTGGCGTATTAGATTTAACTTCGTCAACAACGGGACTCACATATGTTAACCAGGTATTTTTAATATTTAAAACTATAGGATTTAAAAAACCTTTTTGGCCATTTATAAGCCGAAATACTTTCACATATAAAATTTTTGTAAAAATTTATGGAGAATGTACTGCAATCTAACCTTCTTAATACTTCTTTCAAAATTTAATTTTGAAAATTTATTTTTGTGACTAATTTAAATGTTGAATTTCAATGACACATTTTCAGATTTGTGGAATTTGCGATGAACCGATTTCGCAAGTTCCTAAGCAAAAGGCACCATTCAAAAAGCCCAAGATGGAGTGCGATCATGCATTTTGTAGAGAATGTTGGGAAAGGTTTGTGTTTTTTTAATATAACAAAATATTTGGTGAACGGTTGCAATATTTTTTTTTAATATGTCATAGCAAAAAAAAATATAAATTTGTATGGTGCAAATGCATAAATTTTTAAATTTTTCGGAATTATTTAACTTATAATTATATAAAAAAAACCCTTTTACATTAACCTGCAAACATTAAAAATATGGATCTAGAGCAATGTTTACCTTATATTTTTTGACAATATCATTAAATTGGTACAGAATGCGTGTTGACCCTTTTTCCAGATTGTTTTTAACGAATGTGAATGTGGGTTATTTTTATACCCCGGCATGACATAATTATAATTTTTTTCAATAAAAAATTTTAAAATTTTACAAACTTTAAACATAAGAACTTTTATTTTTAAATTTATAAATTTTTAAGGGTTTACCTACTAGTAAAAATCTAAGTCACCTATGTTTCTGTGAGTCTATTGAGAGTCCAGCTTATTTCAAAAGTGAAAAAGCTCTGAAGGGGATGGCAACTCTAACGGGGGAAGAGGTTTGGGGGTCAAATACCAGATCGTTTTTTCAATTACATTTTTTTTGTAAAATCAAAAAACTTTCCGACCAGATTAAAAATTTCCATGTTGGCAATGCCGTTACACTTTTTTGCGTATTCGCTATCGCGGGTGAATTTTTGAATGGCATTTGTACAATGGTGCTCTATTTTGTTACATCATATAGCTACCTGACACTCAAAATTCAAGAGGGTAATGTCCATGTCATAGCCTGTCCTGCTTACGATTGTCATCATTTAGTCCCGGTCGATTTTATCGAACGCATAGTGTCGCGGGAGATGGCCAAAAAGTATTTGCAGTATGATATACAGGTATAATAAGATTATGCTATTTTGTTTGCAAATTTGTATATTGCGTTCGTGGCAGAGCTGGGAAAAACCTATTTTTGGGCAATAATCATTTTTTCATTTTTGGAAATTAAGAAAAAATAAAGAGGTCTAGTTATAACCATCAAAATTTTTTAAAGGTTTACGATTTTCTGCTTATATTTTGTATCTATTTATAGTCGATTTTTGTAATCAGTCATAAAATTTTAAAAACACAAATATGAGTTTAGCCAAAAAATGGGCTTTTCCCAGCTCTGTCTAGTGGGTATTTCTAATTCTCTTTCCCTCTACAAATAGTGGATCTTTATTTCTTTTTAAGGCATAATTACTTTTTCCCAAAAAGAAAAGTTCCCTAAATACCATAAAAAACGCTATTTTGCCTTAATATTTTTATGGCTAATAACTCTGTGTACCAAAATTTTATTATTTTTAGTTTTTTCTTTTAAAATTTAACTATATATGATTTCTTAATGTAATTTGTTTATATTTATATGTATGTAGGCATTTGTCGAAACTAATCCATATATAAAATGGTGCCCTTACCCTGGCTGCATGCGTGCCGTGAAAATCCATGAATCTCTTATGATTCCAGTTCCCCTAATCCCTTTGCCATCGGCTTTAATACCACCTATTTTTAATCGAGACAATATTATAGTTGAAAGAGAGTCTACCCTTAATCTTAAAAACAATAACCCTTCGACATCTTCGATGCCTATGAATTATAATAAAGACACGACGCTAAGCTCTAAAAGAACTGGTTTAGATTTACTTAAAGTTGAGACTTTGTTTAATATACTTTTTCCTATTATGGAATGTCCAAAAGTTTTTTTTATTTTCCAGACATTGGCAAACATTTTTATAAAACTCCTCGCGATAGTTTATAAAATATTTCTAACTTTAAATTTTTGAAAATGTAAATACGTATTTTTTTTAGCCACCTCTAACGGATCATGTGATATAAAAAAAATTGCCTGTACTTTAAATTGTAACAATGTCAGCTGCTCAAATTACTTTTTTTTCTATCCAGGAGGTAAGGCACCAGATGATCCAACCAATTTGCAAGTTTCCCCAATTGTTGATAATAACAGGACAAACAGCCATCTTTTGCAAGTCGTTTCCACTAATGGTGGAGATAACCGAAGCAGTGGAAAAAGTGGCGGATCGACCAGTTTTACCAATTCTACCCCTTCAATACTCAGTGAAGAAGATGGAGGCTGCCAAGAAGCTAACCCTGACCATTATATAGGCATATTTTAACAACCAATTTTAAAAGTTTTAAAATTGTTTTTTGTAGCCGTATGACATTGATAATTAATTTGATTTCAAATTTAATGTCTTTTTTAAGTTTTCTCTGAAACCTTTTTTTTTGGAATTAATGCAACACACATTACTATTTTGGAAAGTCAACTTGCTAGCTTATGATGTATATTAATTTTTCTATTTTAGGCGGCGAACCGCGCACCCATATGCAATTTTCGATTCTTGCATATGATGTTAGTTGCGGACCAGAAATTATTGGGGGAAACGTTCTAGATTCCAAGTACGAAAATTTCAATTCAGATCAACATTTTTAATGTCAAGCTAGATCTCAACTAGATTTTTTGCACGCTTTTGCATAATTTTTATTGATTTAAGAACTATTTTTTTCTAATTTCACAAGCAATTGCATGGGTTTGATAGAGTTTTTCATTATGATCTAATGGTTCTTTTTGTTTTTAACCAAGGATGTATTTTGGATATTTTACATTATAAATCATTTTTTCCCTTTAGCAACAATTTGTAACTATTTCAAATATAAATCAAGGCTGTAGAAATTTAAAAATAAATTTTGTTTAATTGTAACTAATATAATAAAATTGAACAAACAATGTTAATCTTATTATAATTTATGTTGTTTTTTGCGTTAACACTTGCATTTTTTTTCATTTATTTCCTACTCAAGAGAGTTTATAAAATTTGCGAAATTTATGTTGGTTAAGGAGAGAAAGTATATATGCATAAAATACATTTAGTCACAGACAAAGCAGCACTAAAGGACAACAAAAAATACAATATTTTTATTTCTACAGGTTTAAATTTTCCTCGATTAATCCCGTTTTTCCCAACCTCCATTTTTATAACAAGAAAAATCTAATTTTTCTTTTTTCTAATAAATTTACTTTTATTTAAAAACTTGACAATAACCACTAATTAAAAAAAAACACAGAAAAAAAACATAACACGTTTTTAAATGTTTTCTTAATCCAAATATATTTTTGAACTTTTGTTTCTCCTAGATTTTGTAATAAAAAAGCCCAAAATACTCAAAAAGTAGGATTTTTATATTTTTGACACCAAATAAAGTAATATCTGAGACATTGGAAAATTCTGATTTCATAATCCTAATTAGCACTTAATACTTGACCAAAAACGATAGATGCCACCAAGAATGCTTAAGGTCGTCTAAATAATTGTTAAAAAGTGGTTTTATGTAATTTTTATTCGTTTAATTTTTTAATTATATGTTGCCCTTTTGTGTAGCAGGCATATTTAAGGTTTAAGGAAGTTTTTTCCACATTTTCTTATCCTTATTGTTTTCAAAACAATACACTGCCAACTTAAAATGAGTTTTGAACATGAGGTGATATCTCAAGATCTCTGGCCTTGGGTAAAAAAATTTAAGGATTTATCCTAGGAAACACCTATAAACTTAACTAATTTCGTTCAATAGGTCGATATTTATTTCTTAGTTTCTTATTTAGCCTTTCAAAAATTATGATTTAGGCCTCACATCCAACCACATGCAATGTTTTGTGACCACCACCACGTCAATAGAGAGCTTGATAGTAACGATACAAGTTTGGATATTTCCGTCAATTATGGTATAAAATTTGTTATTCGTATAAATATATAATATATTTATTTATATTTCTATTTGCTCTCATCTTTAAAGATCTTATATTATCTTTATTCCAATACTTTCCTTTCAAAGCATTATTTTATTTGACACTAGAATCAGGTAACACGAATGACGCCTCCATTTCCACGAATCATGTCAAATTTAAGTCCAAAATGTATTCCAACCTACCCACGTCTTCTTCTTCCAACAACCCTGCAATGGAAGAAAATTCGATGGATTCAACTTCAACCGTTGTTCAAATGTTCCATAGTTTTTGTTGGGTTTGTGCCGGACCCGCTCACACCCCCTGTGATTGTGCTACCGTGAGGCGATGGCAGAACAAGATATCGCGGGCCTATTACAACAACCATCATATTAATAATAATAGTAGTTATAATCCCAGTATTAACGGAAATTCTAGCAATGGTTACCATGAACATACCAATAATAACTATAACAACCATGAGGCTGCTCCTAAACATTCACGAAACAGCCGAAGCTATAAAGGTGGTAAAGAAAACGGCAAACTTGATGCCAGGGAAGTTAGGCATACGAATAAAAATCACAAGTCTATGATATCGCGTAAGAGATCCTCTTTTGGTCTTGTCGTTGGACGGAGAAAAAGTAGAGACATTTTTTTTTGAATTCTAAATAATTCGTGTTATTTTTTATCAAGAATTTTAGGTGCACGGTTGGTTTTATTAATCAATTTACCTTATATATATTTAGGTATAAAGTTATCAAGGTTTTTTTTAAAGCTTTACAGGGTTGAACGTACTGTTTTATTAATCAATACAAGTTTATATATATATGGGTAAGAAATTTTTGTCAATCCTAAAAATTTATTCGCCAAAATAAATCCAACTCTGAAAATTAGGTAAGCTCGGTCCTAAGGTCGATAATTACGAATTAGCAACTTCTCATTTGCCCCAAAAAGTCGAAAATACATTTGAAAGTTTACCAAATCCTACTATACAGGAAAAGATGATTGCACCAGATGATAACGACGGTAATTTTATCCTTCTTATATTTAAGTTTTAATCGTGATTTAGAACACAGAATTTATTTACAATGGCTAAAGATAAAGTTTTATAGCTTCACATATGTTGTAGACTAAATGTTTAATATTGACTTCCAACGAGCTTAATATCCAGGAGTCACTACATATTATTATATTAGGAAAGGAAGCAACTGAAGTCAAAGCCAATGAATCTTTAAATTCGTCACTAGACCCACCATCCCTACCAACTCATGTTGGTGGAAATACTCATAACACACAAGCAAAATTTTTAAAACGATTTAGTAAACGATTTAGCCGTACCGATTTCACTAGCTCTTCATTAAACCATCAAGCTAGGATCTCCATTCCAAACCTTAATTTTAACAAATTGTACCAACAGCGTTTTGGAAAACCCAATGAAATTTCTATCGCGGGAAACATCAACGGTGAAACAGGTAAGCGAGGGCACACCAAGGATACAAGTGATTTGCACGCAAAAGTCTTATCGTTTATTGAAACCAGTGCTAATGGCAAAACCATTGTTGATACGTTGACAAAGAATAAAAGGCCACAGACGCTGGTAAAGGTAAAGTGAACCTTATGTTTGAATTTAATAGTTTAGCTGTCTTAAATACAAATAATTTTTTTTTAAAGTTTTTTTTTATTTTTGATGTTTTCCATTTTTTTCATAAACATTTAATGTATACATAGCTAATTTAAATAATTTGGCCCGATAAAATGGTACACGGATATGAAAATCTCTAAGATAGTAGGTTTGATAACATACTAACCATGGTAAAATTCTTTCCTCCGATATTTAAACAGCTTTGCTAACTTTAATTTTTTGAAACTCTTTCTACCCAGGCAGCGTCCCGTAAGCTTTCAAAACCCCTACGTCATCAATCTTCAATACCGATTGATCCTTGCGTAGCAACTGAGCCACCAACCTTAAATAATGTTACCTCCGGGTCAAGACCTACTAATATGGAATTTTTGGATGACGATGATGAGTTCGATGATATGGATTGTGAATCGGACAACCCAACCGAAAATGCGCCTGGGATCTTTCTTAGCGCCGAACAAGCCGAAGCCGAATACGAACTTGTGGCAAACAAGCTATGGCTCGCGACCCATAGCAAACCTTGCCCGAAATGCCACGCGCCCATTCAAAAACACGAAGGCTGTAACCATATTCGATGTTATAAATGTAATGAACTCGTTTCTTTCTTAAATATCCATTACACAAGCCGTTAAATTTTGGTTAAATATAAGTTGAGAATTAGAGATTTAAAATCAAATTTTGTATCTTTTTGTTTGAAAAACCATTTGCCGCTAGATGGCCCCCAAATATTAATTTAAAAGTTGGCCAACCTTTCAAAAAATAGAATTAAAATAGTGTCATCTAAAATGGAGTTAACTTGTTACCTTTAAGATTTAACCTAACAAAATATTCTAATTAGTTAGACTCTTGTATAATACATTTTTACAATCTAACAATCACAAATTTAATTTAGAGTTTCCCGAATATTTGAGCTAAGTTTAATAAATTAATAATTTAGAAACAGGAACTGATTTTTAATTAATTTATGTATTTTGCAAGCTCCCATTAAAATTTTTTTCCTTTTTAGCTGTAACATTGATCATAATTTTTTCTAGTTAATTTTTATAAACTTTTTTTTAAAATTAGAAACAGGCTAAAGGCGGCTGTTAGCGTGTAATAAACGATGATTCATTTAATAAATGGAAATGTTGTGAAAATAAGCGTTAACATTCTTTCAGTGTAATTTATGTAAAAATTTAAGCCAATATTTAGTTCCAAAACGACTTTTGTCCTTTTTTTTAATTTAACAATTTATTGACTTGTCATAAACACACAAAGTAAAAATGACAAGAGTGACATCTTTTACAAACTCTAGACTCAAAAATTATAAAATTTTACAATAAGTTAATTGGACTTTAACTTTTTGATAAAAAGAATTTTTAACCCATTAGATTTCAAAATAATAATGGAAAAATTAAAAATTTAAGTTTAAGTAAAGTTTACCTTAGACAGATTGGTTTTTTGTTTTTCCCTTCACGTGTGCACGGCACTATTATTGTTTATGCTGGTGAAAAATTGTCTAAGCTTTTTTAAAAATGTTAAAATTAATTATATAATCTTAGAGATTAACTTTTTACGAGAACACTAGGAAGCGGGGTAAAGAACGGTTAACCTATTGCAATTTTGCCATCTTTTTTTTAATTCACGATTTTTTTTGAATATCACACCTATTTATATAAAAATGTGAAATATGCGTCGTCAATTATATTTTTGTTTTAAGCCTAATTTTTTTTAAATAAGAATGCGTACAGATTTATTTATTTTCTCCAAAAACTTAATGGGTCTTCACAATAATAATTTTGATCATTGTTTTTTATATTCTCTTACATCCAGTTACTTTAAAGTATTAGAAATTTTATTAGACTTATATCTAAATTTCTTTTAACATGATTTATAACACAGGTCACAGAGAACTAAGAAATTTATGACATTGGGGGAAAGCAACCCATTATCTAAAATTTTTCCGTATTTCGGAGTTTCTTCAGATTTCGGATTTCTTACTTAAAAATCTAAAAAACTGCCAATTATACCAAAATGACTAATTTTAACCTCAAGATTATCTAAAGAAAACTTAAAAAAAATTTCTTTGCATATTAAAATCATTTGTGTAACTTATATTTTTTATCTTAAATAATGAGAAATAATATTTTAACACTGAAAATGTTTTTGCAGACGCACTTAATGTTTAAGTATATCAAGCTCTTGAATCAATTTACAGAATACCCGACCTAAAAAGAACACGATATATTATCGGATTTAAAATAATAATAATATTTGAAGTTGGAATTTAACAGTTTATTTAATATTTTTATAAATCTTTTTTATTTTTTTAACATTTTTCCGTCATATTTAAATGTAGCTGGCTTACAAACTTAAATTAGGAAAAAAGGTAACGAATTTTAAACCCTAAAATGACTAGCTTGGTGTTAACCTGTGTAATCATTTCTACATAACTCCGCTAAAAATTTAACTGAAAAATTTTTTAACATTGAACCAAGTTTAGCTCTTAAGTTTTTTGATTTTCATTGATTTTTAAATAGAGGTTTACACCCGAGCTTTTAAAACATAACGTATCTAGTTTGATTTTAAGCTTAAATAAATTTTCTTATAGACAACTTTTTTATATTTTTCGAGGACCGAGGTCGCCAATAGTGTCTTGGCATTTTTACGACATGTTATGGTTATAGGGGTAAAAAAAAATTCGAAGCTTATAAGGGCCAAAAGAAATTTGAATTTAATTTTGAATAATTGACGTGAATTTAAATTGACCTATTTTATATACAGTTAAAATTAATGCCTTTTACTTTTTTGAATAATTAGTTATCAACTAAATAAATCAAACCATTTTGGTTAGAATTTATCTACTTCCATATTCTAATAACAGGTAAATTCGATTTTTGCTGGGTGTGCTTGGATGCCTGGAAAAAGCATGGTTCTTCTACCGGTGGTTATTTTAGATGCCAAAGACACGAAGCGGCTTTGCGCGCTAAGCGCTCAATTAATGCCGCTATTGAGCGATGTAAATCAAACCATTTACGAACGTCGAGACTTCATAGATTCCTTACGCACTACAACAAGTATTTATAATTTGATCAAAAATGATTAAACAGCTTACCTCATTTTTTTATAAAAAAATTTTTTTTCTCAGCTCACGAACCATTGCGACAAATTTATGCCTGTTCAAAATTTTAGATTTTATTTAAATTTACTTACAAAGTTTTAACCAGTTAAAAACGGGTTAAATGAATTAGTTTTATAAAAAAAAATTCATATAATTTAAGCAAAATAGGTTTGTAAAGCCTGCACCAATAAAGAGTATGCGAGGCTTTGCAGAGGAGGCACTTAACTTTATCGTTCTCAGTAATTTTGGACATCGGCGCATAAAAATATATTTCTTTTAACAAACTAAAATATCATTTAATACAAGTGAGTTTTTTACCTTTTTATAAATAATTTTAAATTATAGTAATAGATATTTTTAAATTGTCTCTTATCTTTTAAAATATTGCAGATACAAAGAACACGAATCTAAATTAGCGTACGAAGAGGGTGAATTAGTTGCATTGATAACTAAAAAATCAGCCAGGCTAGGGAAATTTTGTGCCAAACATGGAACGGAATTGAATTTATCTCTTTTTAACAGCAGTATTGATGGAAAAGAGACTAAAAAGACTAAAACTAATGGTAAAATATTACCATGCAAGAGATTTAAAAATTGTGGTATTTTATTAATAATTTTTTTTGTTAAACCTTTAAAATGTTAATTAAGTTAAATTTTTTAAATGTAAGAGTTTAGTTAATTCAAGCAAATATTTTAAAAATTTATACTTTTCTAATTTAAACTTAATTAACTTCCTTTATATCCTTGGATACACTACTTAATTAATATATTATTTTCTGGAGCTTTCATAGTTTATGGGGCAAAAAACTATTGATTAGCGAGCCTTTGTTAAAAATTTAAGCATGAATTTAATAAAAAAAATTGCTATTTCAAAATTAAAACAAAAATTATGAATCATTTGTAGGCTATAGTGTGTAGTCGGTAAGATTTGATTGTAACTTTAACTTAGATTTTTCGATAGTACCACCCTTGGTTTAAAACTTATTCCACGATAGATAACTTGCTAGCACCATTGTCTAATATTTTAATAAAGGATTTAGACCTTAAAATTAAGGTTAAACATGATTTTTGATTTTTGCCATTTTTTTGTTAGCATGAATTATACATTTTTAATTTAATGCATTTATCTATTTCAATTAAACCTTATCATTAGACAAAGTTGAGCTACCTTCTACCTCCCTCCAAACTGGCACCAATTTAGGTAAGCTCAGCTATTTTATTATCTACATAACCTAAAATTATTTTATATTATTTGTTTTTCATATACAGAAACAGGCGGGCCCGCTTTACATCTATCGTTTGAAACCAAGTTCCTTTATTCTGCTTTGAATCAACTCATTAAGGCAAGAAGGATTTGCAAATCGTCCGTTGTTTATGGTGCGTTGTAATATTATATATGGTTCTATTTGGGTCGAATAGCAAATTTTTCAAATTGTATATATACGTGTTAGAAGCAAAGCATTTTGACCTTCCATCTATCAGCTAAACCCCATTTTTTACCAAAAATTAAAAAAACTTAAGTACTCAATTAAATTTATGGTTACAATTTCTAATATGTTACAAAAACAATGGTATATATATCAATAGGAGGAAGGAAATCATGATGATCTGTTTTACGTATATTTTTACATAATGTTTTTTTTTATTTTAAGATTTGTTATTTTATCCCAATTTTATGGATAGTTTTCAAAAAAATTTAATGTACTAAAAATGAACTGTTATCTTTTTTTGTTTGCAAGTTTTGAGATTGTCGAAAATGTCACCTTCGATATTAACTATTTATTGAAAACGAGGCACGGATAAACGGGGAAGAGACTAATGTAAGAGGTGAAAATACAGTAAAAGTTTGATAAGTTACGTTTTAAACCAATTAATATATGTTACAATTTTACTTATAAATTAGGCTATTACTTGCCCCAAACGGATAATTCGGGTGCCGCTTCTGATACAGCCGGTGGGAGCGATTGCATGGGGGGTGGGGCAGCATTTGACGGCTCACGATCAAGGTCAATCGCTAAAAGAACCACTTCTTCTTCTTCACGCCGTAAATATACGGCCTCGAACAAACAAATTCGATATAATTTCAATAAAATACATCACCAATATAATCCATCAAATACTAATAATAACCATATCGGTAGTAACAATAATGCCCATAATGTTCAATTGCAATATCAATACGATGTAATGCCTTTTGTAACGCGCGGTTCCACGAGTCACACCTTCAACAAGACGATATTTGAATTTTTATTGGTATACAAATATAATGCACAAAAACTTTAATCTTAAAAGGCATTTTTTAATCCATGGAGCACAAATATAACATAATTTTACAACTTTAGTTTACCATGTATTTAACCACTCACGATAATTTTATTGAACCATCCAAGCCTTTAATTAAATTTTGTGAGCAAAAAAATTTGCTTTATTTTATAATCTTTTTTTGCCTTAAAAAAATGTTGCTAGCTTGAATGCTTCCTTTTAAAAAGTTTATTGTTCTTATTTTGAATCGCCAGCACGAACTTGAGGAATGTACCGAACACCTGTCACGTATGCTTACTGGCATTTACCTAATCAACACGCGAGTCGAGATATGTCAAATGACTCATTTGGTTTACCGTAAACGCCGTGAATTTTTGGGTGCCCTTAATGCTAACACCAATACTCACAATCGATTTCCGTTAATGCTTTCATCTTCGGCCGGAAACACTCTGCAGTACCTAGTCCCTGCGGTTGGGGCAGGACCATGGCAAAATGTACAAACTAAAACGAGTAATACCAATAAGGACGCAACCAACCGAGAATCGAAAAATGCTGATATAAATCATAATGATGGTAAATTTAAATGTTTTTACTATTTCAAACAATTTGATATACATGTTTTTCCTAGGGTTAAGTTTGGGGCTATTGATATATAGCACAAGTCTACAAAATTAAACTCAGGTCAGATCGGTTTTAAGCTAAGCATATTTTATAGTACTAAAAAAATTCAATATTTATAGTTCCAGTTTAAATTTGACTTTTGTAATGGAAAATTTTTAAATTGTTAATTATTTTATATTCTAATCATATTAGGCAAATTTGTTTTATTAAATAGTCAAAGTTTTAAATGACTTAATTATAAATAAACATACTTAATGCCATAATGTCTCTTTCCTACTCTTTACATACCAGATTTTTGGCGTCTTAATCACCTCCCGCATCAAGGTTCAGGTCCGGATGGTAAAGATCATTCATCCGTTAACAATTACAAGAATGTAATTCAACAGCACACACTTTTGTACGGAAATAATCCCTTTTATACGCAAACCGAAACGCCTCCTCTCCTCAAGAAATTCCGGAGGAAACATTTTCCTAACCTCCTTGACATGGACAGCCTGAGAGATGATGATGTATGCAACTTTATAACCGTTTCTTATTATATTATAAAAAAACCAAGTTTATTTTCTTACCTGTGTATATGGGCCAATAACTCGAAAATTAAAAGTGGTAGAATGTTTATTTTAATAAACATATATTTTATAATTACTTTAATTTTAAAATACATTGTTTATATAAATATTATAACTAACTGTAAATGTTATGAAAATATGATTACAAAATATTGCACTATTTGCCCCCTACATTTTTTATTAACTGCCTTTTTTTAATTCCTTTTATTGTTTTAGGACACTGGATTAATATGGACTGGAAATTTAGAAAAAAATTAGGCGTTTTTATTGCTAGCATTTTTTAACTTGCTCTTCCATACATAAAAATTAAGTTGCACCATTCAAGAAGGTATATAGATAACCCAATATTTTTATTTTAAGTTTTTGAGCTAGGTACTTAATTTTTTTTAAATCTTAGTGGTGTAAAACCTATTTTATGGTTAAATAGTTATTAGAGGAATTTTGATTTAAATCATTTTTACCAACTTATATAAATAAGCTAAATGAATTTTTTATTTGCTAAAAATATTTAAATTAACCATCCATAATTCTGCTTACCGATATAGAATTATGCAGCATCAAACCTATTATGTAAAATTATTAGAAAAAAATATTTCAAAAATTTAAATTATAAGATTGATTATTTATAAGTTTATAAATTAAAATGTGTTTCGTTAACAACATATCCGACTTTTAACAGGGTTTATATTTATGTTTTTCCTTAACTTTAGAATTAATCAAACGATATAAAAAAAACTCCGAATTTGTTTTAGTGCA
The DNA here is from genome assembly GCA_030555515.1 of Acutogordius australiensis. NCBI lineage: Eukaryota > Metazoa > Nematomorpha > Gordioida > Gordea > Gordiidae > Acutogordius > Acutogordius australiensis. The sequence continues at coordinate 28,157,178 of CM060242.1, forward strand.
AAGAACACATATAAACCATTTTAATTGATCCTTGGTTTACTTCATTGATTCAGGAAACGCATTGTTTTTGCGAACTAGCTTAAGAACGTTTTTTTATATGGTATAAGTGGGTCGAAACGAGGTCAAAAATTACCATTAAAATTCAATGTAATTATTATCTTTTAAAGTTTTAATTGCTGAAATATAATTTTGATTGAAGTGAAAATTTGAAAATTGTTAATAATGAATTAATATATTATTTTAATTAAAGAATTATCGAATTAAACGAAACATTTCCAGTTACCTCGCGTATTCACGATCAATCGCAGCTCTTGGGATTCCCAGACCACCAGTTCACAGGCAAGCGCGGTTTGGTGGACTTAATCCTAGTCAAGCACCCAATGTTGTTTGTCGAAAAAAATCTTTCGTATATAAATATAATCTATATTTGAGTCTAATATAATATGAATTCATATAAGAGATTAAAGTCGGGACGCAAAACCCGTCCCGGCTAGCCCACCTGTAAAGCCGGGCCAGAATTTAGAATGGGCCGGGCATGAATAAGGATAAATTTTATTTTCTTTTATTTTTTTTACTATGTAATTTATTAATTATTCAAAACAAAATTTAGTTAGCTTGTAATAAAATTTTTTCGGACCGTTTTTGCAAAATCGCGGGCTTAAAATAAAAAACCACCGGGCCGGGCCGGGCCTAATAAATGTGTTGGGCGGGCCTGGTTGGAATATCACGGCCCGGTTTGAACTTTAATCCATTAAAAATTCCTGCCCGCTTTTAACTTCCCTGCCCGCTTCCAACTTCCCTGCCCGCTTCTATGATTTTTAGCCCGTTGAATTGTTTCAATTTTTAAATTGCCATTGCGAAATTATAAAATTGTATAAAATTCTACTTTTTAATATGGTTGTATACTTCAAACAATAGATTTTTTATGCATGATAAGGGACATGATTTTATCATTTAGCCCGGCCGGTCCAAGAATTTTTATAAATTATCAAATAAAACGGCGTTGATTCAATATATTTTCATTGTTTTAAAATTACGCAGGTCAACAAATATCGATATCACAAAAAATGAGTTTATAAAAACATAAAAGAATGCATTTTCATAATAGCCTTATCTCATATATATTTACCATTTTCCTTAGTATTTTCCGCCTTCGGCTCTTTAGATCCATCCATAAGGATAAATGGCCTTTTTTGACCAAATTGACAGATCTTAATATAACCTAAAATATTAAGAATCTTTGTGTCATATAAAATTTCTTGTTATATACATTACAAATAATGAGAAATAAATTCTATTAACATATCAAGCTCTTACATCCAGGGCTGGGAAAAAAAATAAATGGGCTTTTTTTTAACAAGTTTTTGACTTTTTTTTCCCAAATGCCCACAAAATCGTGGGCATGGCAGAAGAAAAAAGCCCCTTTTCTTCAAAAAAAAACCTCTTAGGAGCTTTAAGAAAAAATAACCCACCCATTATTATTATAAAAAAAAATCAAAATATTTCGAAATTATTATAAGGAAAGCAAAAAATGGGCTTATTAGGGCTTTTTTTAAGAGCCACTTTTTGGGGGTTTTTTTTGCCCCTAAGTAAGGGCTTTTTTGAATTCTTATTTCGGCCCTTTATTTGTAACTCCCTTTCTTTCTTTAAGTTTTGGGGAAAAAATGAGCCAAAGTTTTTTGGCTCATTGTTTTCCCAGCACTGCTTACATCAGCATTGAGATAATACAAAATATTTCGCGTCCAAACTTAAATACGACACGATCTATTATCGGTTTTGAATAAAAATATTATATGAAGTTTGAATTTAACAGTTTAGCTGTTGTGAATATGCAAAAATTCAATTAATTTTTGTTTTTGAATTTTTTTTGTTTTTTTTTTACTTTTTTTCTAAAATTTTCAATGTTTGTAGCTGACTAATTATGTTTGATTAGAAAAAACGGTAAAAGGATTTGAAAATCCCTAAGATGGCAGGTTTGATTTCTGTAGATAGCTCATAACTCTTAAAAATATGTTGACTTGTGTAATATAATATAACCCCGCCCACTTTAAACTTTCAGCCCTGCCCGCTTCGATGACTTTAATTTTTATATTGGCGTTGATTCAATGTATATTTCCATCATTTGATAATTATTATGTAAATAAAAATAGCTAATTCAAATAACAAATACTTAAAAGGTTTTTTCAAAACATTCTAATTAGAAAAATATGTTGACATTGACTGGTGTAAAGGGCGGTGAAGATGCGACATTTGGCGGACGTCTTCGGGTAGCGACGACAGAACCTCAAAAAGGTCTAGGAGTTAGTTCTAAAAACAATGGTCGATCGATATTACTGCAGCCACCACAAAATAAAGGGGCACCATCTGCCAGGAAATGGGGTTCCACTTTGAAAAATGGGACTTCTTTCACTAGGAAGCGTCCAGCTGACGCTGATGGCATAGCTAGGGCACTTATGGGAGTTGATTTACTTAACCCTTTGTTAACTAATATCAATCCTTACAGTGTGCACATTGATAAGTAATCTCGTTTTTTCTATCGAATTAAATATATTATACATATAGTTTTGTTCATAAGTCCTACCAACCCTCCATTTTTTTAAAAAACTAGGAAAACCCTCTTTTTTGACAGATTATTTTGTTCAGTGCGTCTTAATAATGAATATTTAATTTAAATTAATAATTTAGAATTAAACTGTAGATGAATTAAATATTTCTTTTGCTGCTTTCTAAAGAACTTATATAAATATAAAAATTGAGATATTGTCAAAATTAAAACTAATTTTTTCATGTCATCATACTGAGTTTTTTAATCTTTAAATTAAAATTATTAAAACATTTGAAATATGTATAGTTAATTAAGTTTAAAAATATGATAATTAAACCCCGATTCCGTTAATTCAAAACTTTCCTTATTCGCCGGTTAGAAAATTCGTGGGAACATGTCAAAATTTGTTCAATATTATTTAAATGTGTTTTTTATAATATAATATCAGCTCTTGGCAATTTTTTATTTATGAATTAATTTATTATCATGTTTCTTTAAAATTTTTATTTTTTTTTCATAATGTCATTCAATAGATACAGTGTAAAGGAGCTTGCCTTTATGGCCATAAACGGTGGTCAACGCCTTTATAACAATTACCTTCCCGCTGATAACAATGGTAAATTCTAATAAATATCACACAGGTCTACAAAGATCGATAAAAATTAAGCGGGCGAAGTATATAAAACCTTGGCAAAAATCTACATGAAGGCGCCTACTAATATTTTTTTTGGTTTTTTTAACCACCATTGAAACAGAGTCATCCAGATTTAATGACCAAATAGGTAAAACAGATTATGCGACCTCGAAAAAAATTTTTTTTCTATAATCAACTGTAACTTCATTTTTTATCTCATATAAAATTTACTAAATGGTAATACATATAGGACCAGCCCCAACCTATGAATGACATGATTTTTAGTGGCAGATTAAAAGTTTAATTGTTTTATATGAATAACTAATTTTTTCAATATATTTTAGTTTTAAATCTTTATTAAATTTTTTTTTTCATAAGTTTTTAATGTTTATAGTTGGCTTAGGGCACGTGCAAAGTAAATTTTTATTTTCGTAAAATTTTGAAAATTCTGAAAATTTTGAAAATTTTATTTTTTTTCAAAATTTAAAAAAAAATTTATTTCAGAAAAAGCATTTTATGCGCATATACTAAATATGGCAACTTTTTTAAAATTTGCGTTTTATTTCAAAATAAATTTTTTCAAAATTTTGAAAATTTTACGAAAATATAAACTCACTTTGCACGTGCCCTTACAAAGTTTGGCCAGACAAAACGTTAAACAGATTTTAAAATTCCTACTATCGTAGGGTTAATTTCATAAACCGAGTATCTCAAACGTCGAACTATAATATAGTTTAGCATTAATGATAAATATAATAGAAACATTAATTAATATAATTTGATTACCAATACCTATTATTTATATATAAAAACTTTGATTGTTTTCCCCTTTTACATTTTAAGGAACTCTATTTAATAAAATAAAAAACCGTTTTGATATGAATCAACTTGGATTTTGCCGTCATATAGCAATATTTAAATATATTATTGGTTGACTCAGCCTAAAGTCTTATCTTTTGAATACCTCTTTTTTATTTTTTCTTTCCTTTTTTTTAAATTTTTTTTTTGAAATTTTTTTTGCAATTTTATGTGATATATTTTTATATATGTTTTGCGTTTTAATTATTATCAACATAAATTTATTCATATATGTTAAATAAAATCAGCTATAAACGATTGTCTCATATATTTGATATAGATGAAAACACCATTAGATGTGAAAATGACGGTGGGGATGATACAGAATATCCTGAAGATTTCTATAATTCCATCTCAAAATGCGAGTATTTTTTAGAGTCTTTTAAGGTCATTATGACTATATAGTTGCTAAATTAAAACAATTGGCTTAAGGCATAAGGATGGACTCTTCTTAATTTATTCAATGTAACCATTATTAATTTGTTGATCTTTTTTGCTTCCATTAAACTAAGGAAAAAATTATTTTTGGAAAACGGTCTTATGCTATGAGAAAATATTTAATTAAGTTAATTTTTTTTTTTTTTTTTTTTTTTTTTTTTTTTTTTTTCCAATTTAAAAAGAGGGAGTTATGATATCATTATATCTTTTTTTTTTTTGTTGTTGTTTATCCCCCTCCTTTTTTATTTTATATATATAAAAAAAAAAAAATTAGTTGTTTAATTAATAAAATAAAAAAAAAAAAATTTTTTTTTTTTTTTTGTGGGATAAAAAAAAAAAAAAAAAAAAAAAAAAAAAAAAAAAACAACGGGGTTTTTTTTTTTTTTTTAAAAATTATTTTTTTTTTTTATTATTTTTTTTTTTTTTTTAAAAAAAATTTTTTTTTACCCCTTATTAAAAAAAATACCCCCCCGGCCAAGAAAAATCCTTTTAAAAAGAGAAAAATGGGGAAAATTTTTTTTTAAATAAATTTAAAGGGCCCCACCCATCCTAAAAATATTGTAGGCTTTGGGGGAAAGGGAAAACTTAACTAAAAATCGTATTTGCAAAAAAATTCTTAATTGTAAAAATCTTGTCTTTATAAATTTTTGTTGTCTTTAACAATTTTTTTAATTTCAAATTTTTGTTTCATTTACTACTATATATATATTAGCATTAAAATTGTTTAATATAATTTATAGTAAATATCCATTCTCAATAATATGTTTTACCATTCTCATTTAATTACTTTTCAAATATAACATATTTTATGTCAATTAATTTTTTTTTTAAATTAAATTTTTAATTATTTGTATTGTCATAGTTTATGGGTGAAAGATGAGTCCGGTCGGCATGCCAACCTAGTTGCGATATACGATTGGCCTACGCCCCAAGACGATGACGAGGAATATGACGATAATATCCAAGACTTAGATAGTCGTCGGCAAACTCCAAATTTTGATCAATCGAATGCGCGCGCTGGTATTTGTTAACTTAATGATGAGCCGTTTGGAAATTATTAAATTGGAGTTTCGAATAAAGAAAAGCAGTCTTGAATCAAATTTTATGTCTGCACGTACACGCTTGCGTTATAAACTTTTTTTGCGAAACAAGTTGATATTATGATTTTTGTTTAAGCGAGGAATAATACTATATACATGTTTTATTCTCGTAAAAATACTAATTTTAAATTAAGGGGAAAATCATGACCTTAATAAGATTCATTTATTTCTGGTAGCTAAATATCACATTCATTAATGGCTAACATTATTTTTTTTATATAATTCATCAAAATAGAACACTTGTTTATGTTATTACAAAATTTAACTTTAATCATGCTCTGAAACATACTACTTCTATTTGTTATCCATAAATGTATTTTGTTTTAACTTTCATCATTTTTTGTTTTAAAACCGATTTTAAAGAATCGATCTATAATAATTCATTGAAGATACAAATTTATCTTGAAACCTTTTATTTGTATATCTTATATAACATATGCCAAAATCACTTGTTTTAATGAAAGTAATTAATATAAAGTATTGCATTTTGTAGATTCAGCCAATTTAGCTACAACTTGTGCAAGAAGAGGATGTCGCAAACGGAAAGTGTATAACCCCCGAACGGGACTCCTTCAAAATTATTGTAGCTATAAATGCTGCAAGTTAGACGAAATCGAAAAACTAGAGACTCAGTCGGCTACATTTGAAAAAAGTTTTATATTATCTTTATTCGCGCAGTAACCTTAAATTTGGGGCTATTGTTGTGGATTGAAGGAATGATTTTGGAAATTTGGACATTTTTTAATTTAAAATATAGTTAAATTCTTTAGCTCCTGAACTAAGTAGGTAATTGCCTTATACCCCGACACAGCTAAATTGGGTTGGGCCTTGAAGTATGCCGACCAACTAAGCTGAAGAACAAGGGGGCAGTAGTATTAGTAGGTTAATTAACTTGGCCTTTTTTGCCAAAGTGTAAAGCTGCCTGTTATATTCTAAAGTATTTGGCGCCGGCGGAAAAACGCACCCCAGCCATCAACAAATTTAAAGTTTTGCATAACCTAATAATTTAATTACTTTCCAAATAGGTAAATTAACACAATCGGCTGCCACGTCTGAGAACGCAAGCCTCGAGCGGTCCATCAGCGATTACGCGTACCTTATGGCCGAGGATAATAATTTGGAAATGCTGAGAGGTTTGCATATTACACAGGTCAACAAATATCAATGGCAGAAAAAATAAGTTTATGAAAATATAAAAGCATGCATCCCCATTATGGCCTTATCACATACATATATTCCGTTATTCGTAGTTTTTTCGGCTTCTTAAATCCATCTATATCGAAAAAATTTGACCAAAATGACAAATTGCGACCTCCAGAATACCCTGTAACTTATTTTCTCATCTCAAATAATGAGAAATAATTTTTTTTAGTATATCAAGCTCTTATATCAGCATTTATATAATACAGCATATTTTGCGTCCAATACGACACGATATATTATCGGTTATTAATATAAATATTTGAAGTTTAAATTTAATTGTTTAGCTGTTGTGAATATGCAAAAATAAATTTCAATTTATTTTTGAATTTTTTTTGTTTTTTTGAAATATTTCTAAAATTTTCAATGTTTATAGCTGGCTTACTTAATCTGATTAAAAAAACGGTATACGGATTATAAAATTTAAGATGATACGTTTGATCTCTGTAGTTAGCTCATAAATCTCAAAAATTTGTTAACCTATATTATATTAACTAAATTTATCCTGTTTAATAATAAATTAATTTTATCAAAATTTGAAGTATAGATGGTTTAAATTTATTTTGAATTACCCTAAGGTTTTCAAAGCAACAATTATATCAGATTTGTTTTTTATATATTCATTTTGCCAAATAATATTTTAATTGGGTAATTTTTTATAATTTTGATTAAAATTAGCTATTGAGATGTCAAAATTGCAATTCAAATTTGATCGAGAACGACAACGGCAAATTGTGGCTGATATTACACCCGATATTAATCAAATAACGTACTTTTTATTCCTTAAAATTTATAATTTATGTTGTATTATTTTTATTTACAACATTTGGTATAATTTTTTTTATTTATTATAGAGAACTGACCCAATTATTGGAAACTCCTAGGGTGCTTTATGAACCTGTTGTCAAAGGTATAATGCCCTTATTCACGTTATCATTATCAATTTGCCTTTTTAATAGAAGGGCATGTTCAAAGTCATATTTTGAAATTATTATAAAAATGTTTTTTTTGTAAAAATTTACTATTTAATCGAATTATAAACAAATAGCCTGATTAGCTGAAAAATATTAAATTTTGCATTTATTAATCTAAACAAATAATGTATGAGTAATGATTTTATTTTACTTCTCGGTATTTTGACAAAATTATTAAAGGCCTTTAAACTTATTATGCTCTTCTCATGTGAAAAACATAAGAAATCAAAATTTCAATATTGTGAAAAAACAAAAGTTCATTGAATGTCCCCGAAGTGACATTTTATACTTTGATTTAGTTATTAAATTTTAATTTTATTATATTAAGGTGATATTATAAATGGAGTTGCCACAAACTATAACAATGATGTTTCAACTCGTGCAGGACAAGATGGAGGTCTAATATTAATTTTATTCAAGGGGTTAATTTATTTTTATGAAACTAATTCACAGTTATTTAGATAAAGTTGTTTTATAATCATAATCATTTAACAATTCTGCTTCGCCATTATCTAGACGCCAGTAATAGCGCAGTGGTTACCGTTGCCATTATGGTGCACAACGCAGATCAACAATCTGGTGGTTTAAATATTAGCACAGCGAATTATGGTCAATGTTCATCTGTTTCCGATTCTGTCTTGACTTTAATACAGGGTGCTATGGGTATACTTGCATATTTTATATGGTTTTGCTGAATCAGATTATTTCCCGTATTAAAATATGTTAAAAACTGCAATAATGTAATCGACTGGACAGTTTCATCATTCCAAAATCAAGGCCTTCCACCTCTCTATGAACATTAAAAACTGGTTAATATTACTTGAAAGGGGGTGCTAGTTATAAACTTGAATAAGATTGTTGTAAGCAATGTAAATAATTGTTGTTTTGATGAGGTCAGTGCGATATTCACCAGTCTTATATTAAACAAATAATTATTAATTCACAGATTAGAATCTTTTGGGTTGTCCCACCCATATTTATTTGACTCACCTCTTTCTTTGGCTGATATATTTTCAGTGTCAGCCGACAAAATGTTTCATCTTCCTGCCCGATTTCTAATTAAATTTATTAGGTGTTTAAATACCACATATTTACGAATTTGCAAGTTATCATTTTTTATGGGTGGTAGGGAAAATTGATAATACATTTAAAAATTTTATAGAATTTGTTTTAATTTTATACCGATGTGATTTTTATTATTATTATTATGAACAAGGTTCCGAAGCTTGTAACAAAGTTGATAAAACAACCCAATCTGATCCCAATGACGCACTCATTCACTGGAACGAAACAAACGCTGAACATTATTGGACCAATTACATTCTGCTGAAACTACGGGAAGCTAATATCGAGTTACCCGATTTGCTCGAAAATATTAAAGAAAAAGCCCTTGCATATTGCACCAATCTAAATTTGATGGGGCGTGAGGGTTCACCTCTGCACAATGATAACGATACTCGAGGGTTAGACCTCCTTCCATCCTGCTTTTCGCATAGAAAATATGGTAGAATTTGTTTCTTTTTAAAATATAACACACTGCTTGTTGTTATGTCAGTATGTCACCTCGGACATAGAATTTTATGCAAAAGTACTAATGTTTCGTGCCATACTTTTTTTATTGAGTAGATTTGATACATAACCATTTTGCAGTGGGTCTGTGGTTACTTAGACATTAGACCCTAATCTATATGTCAAAAGTAAGGAATTAGGCACTAATTTGCTAGTATACTAGCAAATCGGACTCTCTAACGCAACGGCAATATTTTTGCTCTGCTACTAAAAGAGAGTTAAACTTCTAATGGGTATAACACCCTTTAATTTGGGAGAGGGCAAGGGGATAAATTTGGGAGAGGGCAAGGGGATAACTTTTGATTATTAATTTTTGATATTAACAAATTCAAGCATTTAAAGTTTTTCTCCCTTGATCATTTTTCATCAAAAATGTTTAGAGTTTATTTCATTTAAAAGACTTAAAAAATCGAAATATTTTAAGACCTAATGTTGTATAAATAGTTCATTTATTTTATCAACATTATTGATTGTTTATACTACTTTTATATTAGATATATGAATTAAAAGCTTTCATATTTGAATTAATTATTAACTGAAATTGTTTTTAGGATCGCTCTTATTAATGAACATAAATTTTACTACACAAAGTAGACCAAAATTTGGAAATTGTAAATTTTTCATTTTTTAATATTATATGAAAAAATCTTCAATTTACTAATTTTTTTTAACATTTCTGAATGAAATGTGTGGGTCTGGTCTATTAAACTATTCTAGGATAGATTCATAATTACATAAAATAAATAAGTGTTTTTGGCCATTCCTCACATCAATAACACTGGCCAACAAAAAAAACAACATTAAAGATTTTTGAGGGTTTTGTAGAGAAATTTCTTGCGATAACGATCCCAAGTTTAGTTTTTTTTCCAATGCCTCCAATTTTTTTAAACTGCGTCCAAAGTTTAGAAAAAAATTTACAAAATTTCTTTAACTATTTATTTTTTCAAAAAATCTAATGGCATATTCAGAATTCTTATAAAAACTTATCTAAAAAAGGTTATTACCTAAAATTATTAGCAATTTACTTTCAAATTATTTAGGATCAAAAAACGGATTTTATGACGAAAACCACTAATTTTATAAAAATGAAAAAAAAACATTATAATAAAAATTTAAACGCCTTACGTTAATAATGAATGTTTCCGTTATCTAAATATATTTTTAAACTTTTGATACTACCCATAGGTTTTATGATATATAAGCCCAAAATACCCCAAAAATTGAAAAATCTCAACTTTGACATTGAATAACTAAAAAGCTAAGGCATTGGCTAAAATTTTGATTTCATATTCGTAATTAGCACCAAAAACTCAACCAAAAATCATAATTGCCATAAATGATACTTAGGGACGTCCATATTTTGTTGTCCAGTGTAATTAGATATTTTATATTAAAAAAATTAATGACCGTTAAGAATACATAACTATTATTTATAAAATAAAATTATCATGATAGAACATTTAAAAAATCTATTTTAAATAAATTTATATTGAGTCTAATATCATGATATTCCACATTAAATTTGTCCATGTGGGGTCCACAAGCACCTCAATAAAACTTTTAAACGAATTTTGAATTGGGCCAAATATTATCTCAGGATATTTATTACATAAATAAGTATATTTTTTTAAATTTAAAGATAATATTGCATAAAAGATATGCTCGGGACCGTATGGATCCCCTTATAGCACTCGCGGTTTAATTTTTGATTTTTTTAAACGCTCAACTTTTTAAGAAAATGTCCGTTTTTGAAAAATGAAGGCTTAATAAAGAGCGTTAGCAAAGCAAAGTTAGATGGGACTCGGACACCTGAATAGGTAATAAAATACCCGTTCAAAAAAAATTACGGTTATCCGGCTAGTATGTAAATAAAGATGAAATGCGCATTTTTTTGATCCTTTTACTCATAACTGGTGAGGCGAGCGGCGGTTAAAGTGCGTTTGTACTTTTTTAAAAGTACTAGAGGGTCAATTGGAAATGCGGCCGTATATTTGTAATATCAAAATTTTTTATCTTTATCAGTTAAAAAAATTTTTGTGAGCAATAAAGCCTTAAAACTTTTTTACCTTTACCTGCACAAATTCAAAGAGGCAGTCGGTTAATGAAATGATAAAGAAAATAATTTTATATAAAACTAACATCCCCCTCCCACATTTCTGCTTTCTAACTTTTTTTATAGGCCTGGCCAAGCGAACTTAATTCTACATGCGGCCTAAATTTCAAAAATAAACAATATTGCCAAAATCTCTTTTTTATCTACCATTACAAATGTTATTTCTTCATACATCTTGTATTGTATTGTTTATATTTCTGGCATACTTGACGTATAGAGATGATGTCATAAGTCGGGGGGTAAAACATATTTTTAATGTTTGATTGGACCTACACAGAGACTTAAGACTAAATCTAGATGAAGGCTGCGAATCCTTCCGGGGATTTAATATTTTATTTATAAGGGAGCAACATTAGTTAAATTATTGTTTTTTTATTCTAGCTTCGCAACTTACATATCAAGATAGCCCTGAAATATGCGTCAATGGCAAGCGCACACATAGCGATGACATCTTTGACAACTATAATTTACCAATTCACATCTCAAATCAAATTTTGCCAAACGATTATAGGTTCGACTTTATTTGTATAAATTAAAATATATTTTCATTTCTAATATGCTTTTCTATCATTTTATTTATGTGTTTATTTTAGACCATCTAGTAAAAATACGGTGTCTCCTAATGAATCTTTATCGGCCTATGGGTCACCATTACGAGGAATGTCACCTGACACAGGTGATCAATCAACATTCGTGCCTAATCATCACAATATTAATCAAGATTCTTTTGAATTTGGCCCGACCATGCAAAGCCTAATAGCAAATTTCGATAAGGTTAGTCAATTCATAGATGAGGAGATAGCAAGCGCGAGTGCCAGCCTACTTCAACTAAATTTAGCCACTTCAAGTGGTTCTCCGTCCCCTCCATACCCTGGATTTAGACCAGCTAGGATTCGCCGAACCACTACAGGTGAAGTGAGTTTGAGCTCACCTATCGAAGATGGCTTTTCATTCGTTTCAGCCCCTTCGCCCCCTCCGACCACTTATAACGATATTGATGCATCTTCATTACCTTTGACTCAAAATAATGAACGACCTCGAGAAATTTTTGACACGCCTAATCTACCTAGTTGTTGTTCTAAAACCCCTATTTTCGAAGCCAGAACTGGTGAAACCGATGTTAAGTTACCCTCAGCTAGAGAGACTTCGACTACCGAAAATCCGCCTCTGAACAAAGAATCTCAAAATTTTGATCAGCAAATAAATGACAATTTGGATGTTACTAAAAAGACCTCTATCGACCACAAATCCCCCATACCGCCGCATCATAAAATCGTTAAATCCATCCTTAAAATCAAAAGTGGGAATGCTATTACAGTTAACGCGACAAAGGTTACTTTAGCTTCGAAATCGACTCGTCATCCACTCTTTGTATTACCTATCGGAACAAAATCCACTAAATTTAAGGTATCTTTTGTCGTGTTTACCCTGATTTACCCTAGTGAAACTTCTCATGGTTTGAGATTAGTGATTTGTTTTTTGTATTTGACTTCTTAATAAGTGAGCATTTAAAACGGCAAAAATCAAATTTAAATTTTTTACCGGCTCAAATACCCCAATACATTCATTTTTAAAATTTTTACACCAGGACACAAATCTCACGGCTTCGCTAAACCGGCGTCTTAGTCATTTGGTTAATTTCGGTGGCGTGGTTAAGACTATGGTCGAACTACAACAGGTTATATCCGCTCATGGGTCCTCTGCCTATGGTGAAGAAAATTCAAACACCGACGTGTTTATGAATGACCCAAACACTCAAAATATTTTGAACAATTACCTTGATCTTAATGCTACTGCTGTTGGACAAAGCGAGCAATCCGACCATTTTAGTAATATTGTCATGATTCAGGATGGGATGGAATCAAGTGTTTATCAACCACACAACAACCTAAACAAGCTCGAAGGCATATTACTTAAAAACAACTTATATTCTTAGACCCCTTTTGTAATTTTTCTAATTTGTTTGTATTTTTTAACGTGTTGATTTTATAAGCTCTTTCATGTTTTTTATTTTTTATGATTTGTAATAAAATTCATTTATATTTATCCTTATTGTAATAAATTTTATTCCATAGAGGCCAATTTTTTTAAATCTTTGTGCAATCTCTAGCTTCATGCATCTCTCTCAAATCTATATTTGCTTTTATCAGATCTGCATATTTTTATTTTACAAGTGCAATATATTTCGTTTTGCAATATAATCTTATATTCATAATTGTATTAATTCATAATTGTATTAACTAAAAATTATAATAAATTATTGTTTGTAACCATATCTATTAGGCGTCCTTAATCTGATTTTGGCCGACCAAATAATTTTAAGCATGTTTAAAATGTATTATCATGGGTATTTTCTCAAACCCAATTAACGAGTGTAAAATGCATATGCGGGAAATAAACTTTCGCGCAATTTTAGTAATCAAAGTATTTAATTTTTTAGGTTATTAAAATTATATTTTTTGTTTTAAAGAGTTTCTAACAAAGGTCCTATTTATTGGATCTCTACACACCTTCCTAAATTTTTTTTAATTTTTTAAAGTTAACAGCGGTTGGACAGGTAAAAATGTTTTATTCGGTTCATGGTGGAATGAGCGCTCTTTAATTTTTAACTTCTATAACTCAAAAATAAAAAGAAATACATGCTCTTTTTTTAATATTTGCATATCTTACAGATTTATATTTTTATTTTCTACAAAATACATAAAAAATCAAAATAACTAAGATTTTCAAAATTGTTTTATTTTTCTAAGTATATTTTAAAAGCAAATATAAAAGGTTGCCCCTCTTTGCTATTGGTCACTCCTATAAAAGGTTTAAAAATGCAATATAAATTTACCCGAAATAGGAAATCCAATCCCCCCCCCCTTCAAGCCCCTTCCCTTGTTCGTTTTAAAATTTTAAAAATCTTCAAACTTTTTCAATCGTGCTTACTAAGCAATTTGATTTATTTGAGATAAATACATTTGTGTTGTAATGTAATAAGACACACATAAGACAAAAATAGTTAGAAAATAATTCTTTTGCTAACAATTTGATTATTATAACGTTACAAGCATACCTATATTGTTAATATTTAAGGCCTAACCCCTTTATTAATGCAAAGATAGTTAAAGTTGCACTGCATATGAGGTCCTTTTGGGCACATTGCCATTTTAAAGGTCGTATTTTTTTAAGCTATTTAGAAACACAACCATGTATAAGTAAAGGAACATATGTCCAACAAAATGTATGCGAGGTGTGTATTCGTATTTTGTTTCAAGTGTCTATTCATGTCCTTTGACATATAACAAACCATATAGTAAATATTATTCTTGCAATCCAATATCTATTTTTCTTATTTGTTTAAAAATTTATAAAGTAAATAATACTTGATATGTAATTTTAATGGAATATTAATAAACCTATTTAATAATTTTAATATGTGTATATATTATAGGATATAATACGCTACTTTCTCATTTTTTATTGTATCAAAAACTAAAAAAAAGATTTATCCGCCCTACCCTCCTATCTTAAAATCCTCCCTTTCCTTAATATAGATTCCTCATCTTCCCTAAATAAAATCCTTAGTATGCCTTTGAACAAACGCATAAATTATGTTCTAGGTGAGGGCCATTAATATGAATTTTAATAAATAAATTTGAGATTTAAGCCATTAAATCGATATTTGCAAGTATTGTTTATAATGTCTTCAATTTGGACCAGATTGGCATTGACAAAGTATACCTTTGTATCTAAAACTTTAAATTGTAGCATGCAAAAAATTCAATTTTGTGCATTTTAATTATCGTATATTGGTATTCTTATTCTCGTTGAACCCATTGTTAACATTTAGCCAAACTCTCAAATTCTAATTTAAAAAAAAAATTTATAATTTTCTTTTATTTTTTAATATATAAAAATTTATATTAAAAATATTTATTTGACATAAGAGCTCAAACCGGGCTTTCGTATTACCGGACCGGCCCACTTGACATATTTTTCAATTTAGGCCGGGTCCAGAATTTGGTTTTTTTAGGCCTGGTCTGGCCCGAAATTACAGATAAGGCCCAAAAATTTCACAAGCCAAATATTTTTGTTAAAAAATAATTAATAAAAATACCGAGTGTAGAAATAAAACCCTTCATCGTGTATTGCTAAATTTTTCATTTTTGGTTTTTGTTAATAATGGTTAGAACTGAAAATATAAGTATGAAATTAAACAAAATCTACCCCGCTTCATAATTCTTTTTTTCTAATTTAGGCAGGCCTGCCCGGCCCCTTTTTAGGGCAAATCGGCACCGATCCGGGCGGGCTTTCGGATCTCGACTTTGATCTATATTTAACACTCCATTTTTGACACTTTAAATAATATTATTGTTATTTTATATTAGAATTACTTAACTATATAGAAAAAAATTATGATTACGTAAGGTATAATATTAAAGATTAATGGGAGTTTTAAATTGGAAGATGAATTATTCGATTTAATCAAGCGTTCCATCCTTGCCAAGCAATAATAAGTGTTTCACAATCACTTGAAGCCAATTGGTAATGTAATTTGTCGAATACCACATTTATCAAACAAATTGTAGGTCTAAAAGGTCAGACTTTTTGTAAACTGCCAATTTTTTTATAGTTGATACCTAAGATCCAGAAGTACTTAAATTTGGTAGAGTTAATTAAAGTTTATCGTATTCCTTTAAAGTCAAGAAGTGTTTGGGAAGGAGAAAAAGTATTGGGGTAATTCTATGGTTGAGTTAGCAAGACCATATTTGGTTGATATTTGAACATTGTATTTAGGAGGTGCAATACCAGATAAAATAAGTCCTTTTTGGGAGCTGGTCGGCTGTTTTGCACCTGGTTGAATCAGCGTTACCGCATCTCCAGCTTTAATTATGCAATTTGAGCAGTCGTCGCTTTTGTAATTGTACAAGGCCTCGAACTGCGATAGAAAAAATGTAATTGTATGTTTTCTAAGAGTAACTGCGACTAATACTAATTTAAAAATTGTAAAAAAAAAAATTTAACGGCTAAATGAGAATTAATGTTTTTTGGTCGTTCCAGAATATGCCTGACAAAGAATTTTTGAAAAACATGTTTTAATTTCTTAAATTTTTTTGCACCAGCCACTTATAGGTAATCAAATGCGTTTAATTTGTTTTTTTTTTTAATTTTTTTTCTTCATTAACCGCAGCTAATGGTCCAAAAAAATAAATGAATGTTTGCCGAAATTTAGGTTACTGCAAATTTAATCAACATTAACCTTATCTATAAAGGTTTTTTTCGTTTTCAAAATCATTGCTGGGACAGAGCCCTACAGCTTTGGGGATCGAAAAATGGCCAAGTTTGGCAAAGTGAATGATTTTAACTCAAAAATCTCTTAGGCAAAAAAATTAAAAATATTTTGTATTAGAATACTCTATCCTCAACTTTTCATCAAAAATAATGAAATATCAAATTTTCCGGGATATCAAGCTTCTTCATCTATGTTACAGAAATAATTTTACCCCAATTTTATAAATGACAAGTTTTTATCGGGTTAAAATAATAATTTTTTTTAAGATTAAATTTTACAGTATAGCTGTTTCTTTAAATAAAATATAAATAACTTTTTAGAATTTTTATTTTTTTTTATATAGTTTGTTTTTTTAACATCTTTTCGTAATTTTCAATGATTATAGCTCGCTTATTAGATTTGTAGAAAAAACGGGTTACAAATTTTAAACCACTGGTTCGTAAGTTTGATTTTATAAAATTGCTTATATATCTCCATAATCTGTCGAACCTTGTAGAAATATTTCATATGTTGATATAAAAAATATAAATTTTACTATTCCCATCACTAATAAATTGTTTTATTTAAGATAATATAGCTCTTGTCTAGTCATTTTATTAAAATTCATTAGCTGTTGAGATTACCTTTATAGATTTTGAATCATCTTGATTCTTCTTTCCACTATATTTTCCGTGAAAGATAGGTTTTGTCGTTGTGTGCAGCTTTGTAGAAAGGTTAGGCAAAAGAGGATTATCGTTGACAACAAGTTTTGATGGTCCGTTAATTTTATTGCCTGATGCTACAAAAGATTTTTGTGGTACAAACAAGTAGCCGCGGTAAAGTGTGTATACGGGCGGAGACATGTGACCATTTTCGTATTTGGCTTGAATCCCGAAATGGATGGGACCGGATTGAAGGTCAACGTTGGAGAGTGTGTAGCTACAGCAAGGTTTCGAGATTATTTTGCTACTGCCTTTTAGAAAATTGCTCGATGTTTCTTTGGGGTACTTTCGTTCGGTTGACACAAAAGCTTCGATATCGATAAACTGTGTCGCATTTATGGAAATCTATGATAAGGAGAGATAATAATAGAGGTGTAATAAATAAGTTATAGTAGGCTAAAACGTAAAATAGGGCAGATTTCTAATGTTTGAGTTTAACATTTTACCTTGTAACCCACCAATTTATTGTTTTTTGACATGGCACGTTTCGGGGCAAAGGAATTAGAGATTTTGCTGTCGTCTTCACGATAAGATATAATAGGCAATGATAGGGTATTAGTCCATGCTAAACAAACTCCAGCGGAACCGACGATTGCCTTAAGGTAAAATGATTTTGGTGGTTGACCATTCAAAAATGGATCTGCAAGGTATTGGGGCAGCTGGTTGGTCGTCTGATCTAAAAAAGCGTTTTTTTAGGGATAAAGTTAATGTTGATACCATGGTATCAGTATTATAATCCCTGGATAACAGGTCAACAAATATCAATGTTACAAAAAATAAGTTTATGAAAACATAAAAGCATGTATCCCCTTAATAGCCTTATCTCATATATATTTTCTGCTTTTCTGAGTTTCTTCCGGCTTCGGGTCCTTACATCCGTCCATATCGAAAAAATGGACTTATTTGACCAAATTGACAAGAATACCCTAAAAAGAATCTTTTAATCATATAAAACTCTTACAACTTATAATTAGCATCTCAAATAATGAGAAATAAAAATTTTTAGTTAAACTCTTACATAAGCATTTAGATAATACGATATATTTTAAATATGTTTTCCCGCCACATTAAACCCCCTTCTGTGTTTAGCTGCCTGTAAGATTAATTTAGCTAGAAGCTTTTTTATTATTTTTAGTCTTAATCACCCTAAAAGCTAACTTAAACTAAACTCTATATATATCCTTAACATAATAGAATCCAAACTCTGACTTGACCTTAAACGATAGTTTAATGCAGAATTATAATAATACGCAAGGTTTCGCCAACGCCACTGCTTTTTCCTAATAGCATGCTTTTAGTATCCTGGCAAAGGTAGAAGGTCCAGGCCATATATCTACTTAATAAATCCCACTATAACCTTACATCTCTTTCAAAAAAGTTGTATACCCGTTGTGAGTATGCAAATTGTATTCCTATGCAAATATCACCTATATTAACCACACGATGAAACCATCAATTATATTGTATTTGGCCTTATATTCAAATGAGATATCATACCTTTTACTATATATCCTATAATAAATATCATTAGATAAGAAAAACCGTCAAGGCATAAACTTTACCCCTGACGAATATTAAGTCAAACTTAATCTGCTTATTTAATTCAAATATTTTACTTAAAATATGTTAAATTTCTTAAAATACAATTCATTCGTATAGATAAATTAATACCTTGATCAGCGTTTAATTTGGTATTTTGGTCGGCGTCACAAGCTTTATTACCCGAAGCCCTTTTTCTTATGTGTATATGCGTAACCCGTTGACAATTTCGCCTAAATTGAGTGAGTAAAAGGGCTGAATGATAGCCCAAAGATTGAACTATATGCGCGGTTTTATATTTATCTGAAAGGCTTTGTGGACTAACTTCGATCGAATTCGGGAAATAAAAAACACGATAGGGTGTATTCGGTAAACTAATTGATTTTGGATCAGGCACTTCGGCGTAATGATTTTCGATTTCTATAAACGAAACACATATTTTTAAGTTTTATCGTAATAGAGCAATAACAAAATAGTTAACAGTGCTGTTTAGACTAATCATGTCATAGGTCAACAAATTTTTGAGAGTTTTGAGCTAACTAAAAAGACCAAACGTACCATCTAAGGTCGAAAAATATATATAAATAACACCATTAAGGGGATGTCATTAATGTCGTAAATTTTTTTTTCTGAAATATTTGTGACCTGTGATATTATAATGAAAACATTATAAAATTATCCCAATCTTCGACTTGTGTATAAGTATATTTACCTTCATGCGTGCCAGTATTTTGAAATGCGCCAATTGTCGAATCATAGTTGTCCAAGTTAGTTAGCTTGTACTGATTGGGCACAATGTTAGATTCCTTTTGTCCACTATTGTGGGCATTTTCTTTCAATTGGATGTCTAATTCGTCCTGATAATGATCATTTTGAACGCGCTTAGTATCTTTTGATGTGGACCAATTTAACGTCAATAGGCTCACAGATAATTTATGATGCTTTCCATTTTTTCCGAAAAGTTTAACTTGAACTTTGCGCGGTTTATTATTCTGATTATTAATAACACTCCCTTCCCGATCATATTGCCTTTTTGTTTCATATTTACCAAATATGGGCAGATTTTCAGTTGAACTTTGGAGCTTTAAAATTGAGCTAGATTTTTTGGGTGTCGAACAGCGATACGCGCACACATTATTTTCTAGACCACCGGTTTGATTAATAATGTCCGAATCCAATGAAAATTTTTTTCGGCGTCTATTGTTCATAAATTTTAGAGAGTTATCTATCGTTAGCTGTGATTTTGCATCTTTAATGTCATTTTGAGGAGAATTACTATTGAATGAACCTTCATTCGGGTTTCTAGTCAAATTTCCATCTTGAGGTATTTCTCGATTCTTACGATTAGTGGCATCCTTAATAGTGTATTTCCGCATAATTTTCCGGAAAAGACGGCCCGATGGAATTGGTATATCGTGAAACTTGTGATATTTATCAGACAAAGCCGTTTTTTGCTTTTGGATGGTAGTATTTGGGGCTAGAGGGCTATCTTTAGCAACGTAGGAGGAACAAATAACTGAATAATCGGATACGCTATTGTCATGCGCCATAGAATTATTACAATTACAATCACTGGGTGATTCAGTTAAATCACCATATTTAGAAAATTTATCACCTTTTTTCATAAAATGACTCAACAGTTTTTGCTTGAGAATGCAAAAACCCGTTAACCCTTTATTTTTTGAGTTTCTCCATGAAAGGCAATCATTATGCCGTCTCAAAATTTTGTATACCTCGAGAGAATTTAAGGAATGGGGCAAGGAGGTAAAAATGGAAGACGAATTTTCAAGTATTCCATTACACCTATTATAGCTGGTTGGATCAAACAAAATATCGCTAAGCAATCGTTTCGGAGCAGGCCTATCAAAATCCTGTTCAGCCAAGAATTTGTTGCCTGTATGTGAACTTGCTTCCTTCGTTTCATAGACATCTCTAGCTGACTCGCTATAAAGCAAGTCATCGAGTGTCGTCATATTAATGATTGTAGGATCCTCCAAAACCATGCATTGATTTTCATGGACATCCGAATAGTTGTTGCTCAGTGAGTTCTTAACTTTAGATTTTTCTATACCCGGTAAAAATTCGTTTACCTTTTTAGAAACTTGTGTATTTTTCCGTGTTTCTGCCCCGTCCTTAATGGTCAAAATTTGGCGGTGCTTTTCCCCTCGCAATTGAGTGTCTACGGCAACACTGTTGGATCTTTTGCCACGGCCACTAGTTATGTAGCTGATCCGATGCCTGCTATTATTTTTATCGTCCCTAATATTTTTAGTTCCCTTGTTAGAATGAGCGCTATTTATGTCTTTTGCGTGAAATTTTTGGTTCGTAGTTCTAAGCGGAGTAGAGGACCGTACAGATGATTTGACCGACGATGCCGATCGAAAAAACCGGAGGTCATCAATAATCCGATCTTTATGTCCGCTGCAAGCAGTCATTGAATCACGCTGGCTCTCAACATCAAAATTCTCGGATTCCATTAGTTCAATCTATTGATATGCAATATAAATTACATCGGATACCAAAACTCGGACAGCCTTAAAAACCATTTTAACTATCGTACATGGTCAAATTGGTGCTAATAGAATATAAATATAGAATAGCCATTGCCTCAGATTTTTAGTAAAACACAGTGGTATATAATAATTTTTGCATTTGGTGGGGCTTTATATCATAACTAAAAAAAAAATTTTTAAAAAAAAAATTTAATTAAAAAAAAAATAAAAAAGGAAGTGTAAAATAAATTTTTTTGTAAAATTTTAAAATTTTGATATATTTTATTTTGTATTAAAACGCAAATTTTCAGCCCACAAAATCTTTACTGAAAAACTTTTGAAAAAATTTGAAAAAAAATAATTTTTTAATTTTCAGATTTTCATTTGACCTTTCCCCCCCCCCAAAAAAGGTTTTTTTTTTTTTGGATTTGATATTTGGTTTTTCTAAAATTAGTGGTTTTCGTCATAAAATCTGTTTTTTCACTTTAAACAACTTAAAAAAAATCGATAAAGTTTGAGAACTAAATTTTTTAAACAATTTTTCACAATAAATATGCTAATAGGTTTTTTATAAATTTTAAATATTTTTCTGTTCGTTCAATCCAATATAGAAAAATTGAGAGTGTTGGGCGGCTAAACTCGGGGCTGTAATCGCAAGAAAATACTCTACAAATCCTTGTAAAAATTTTCTGTCATATTCTGTCTTGTGTTATATAAAAAATTTTAATTAATACACCGGACAACAAAATTTGGACGACCTTAAGCATTATTCATGGCAACTATTGTTTTTAGTCATATTTTTGGTGCTAATTACGAATATGTAATCAGAATTTTAGCCAATGCCTCAGATTTTCAGTCGGTATCAAAGTGGAGATTTTTCTATTTTTGCGGTTTTTGGGCTTCTATATCATAAAACTTATGGGTAGTAACAAAAGTTTGAAATTATATTTTATTAAAATAACATTCATTATTAACGTAAGGCGTTCAAATTTTTTTATGATATTTAATATTTTTTTGTGTAAAGTTAGTGGTTTTGTCATAAAAAACTTGAAAGTATAATGCTAATAATTTTAAGTATTAAACCTTTTAGATAAGTTTTTTTTATAAGGAATCTGAATATGCCAATAGATTTACCGTAAAATTAATATTTAAAAAGACTTTATGAATTTCTGTAAACTTTGGACGCAGTTAAAAATATTGGAGGCATTTGGAAAAAAACTAAACCCGGGATCGATGTCGCAAGTAAATTCTCAATAAAACTCTGTAAAAATCATTTATGTTGTTTTTTTCTGTTGTCCAGTGTAATCAAATGCAAAAAAGAAAAGAATGAATGGATGATACCTTGTTCAATGAGCCAATGTGCACTGTCTCTTTAGCGTCAATTTCATTGTGTCTGGCCTTGATCTCAATATTTACCTTATTATGTTCATCCTCGGGTCGCTGATTTATATCTGGAAGTTTATATGATTTTTCAACATTTTCGATCGCTTTAGATTCGATTACCCGTTGTTTCATCATAGGCCTTAATAGCCTGTCAAATAAGGCAGCGTCCATCGCTAGACGGGTTCTGCTTTGTCCTAACATTTTATTCCTGTTATTAGTTTCACTTAAATTATTTTTAAATTCGAGTGATTTTGAAACACACGGCTTGGACATAATCAAATAATCATCACGAAACAGTGCTTTTTCAGTCGCCTTGCCTAACAAAAGGCATTGATCTGACCCGCCAAATATTTCTTCGCGCTGTTTGTATTGGACAAGTTGCAATTTGAGCCTGATTTCGTTTTCGCGTAGCACGGCTATTTTTTCGTTCAGGATTGATTCACGCTTGGCAATCATTTCATCGGCCTGGGCCAGTGTTACCCGCAGAGCCGTTTCACTTTGCGTTAACGCAGAGATTGTATGAACCAACACTCCCTCTCGTTCGGTCATTTCCGAAATCCTGGTTTGAAGATGTCGCTCCGTATTCACGACATTCGCATCATCTTTTTTGTCACCGTAAGAGGTCTCTTCGGTATAAGAATTTATAGTTTCTTGATTATCCGCATCTAATTCACTGATCGCTACTTGGCAGCCCTTGTTACATAGCTCGGCAATTTTCGCAATATATTCGTGTTCCTTGAGCTTAACGCATATCAAATTTTTGAGCAACGTGAAAGTGTCTACGATCGAGGTGTAATAACCGTAAAATGATTCGATAATTTGTTCGGTCCTAAGGGTTAATGGCGCTACACCAAATTTTGCTTTAACGGCCGAATATTTATCCGATATCCCGGAGATATTATCGTTTAATAGAGCCGAGTTATATCTCATGTTTTCCAGGCACAAAAGTTTTGTCTCTAATCCTTTTGTATGGTAGGTTATTTGGTTGACGCTTTCATTGACTTGGTCGTAATCGATGAAACAAGATGTATCTCCAGGCTCCTCAATCTTTTCGTAATACAAACGTTGTTTATTACTATACTCTAAAAACTTTTTTGATTCAATGCGTTGTTGATGTTTAATCGTGCAAATGTTTGTCATAGATTTCCTCAACTCCATTTCGGTCTCCTCTAATTTTAGAAGTAATGCTTCGAAGCTTCCGATGTAATGGTCTAACCGATCTGCAAGATTTTGTGATCCGGATAATATCATTTTTCCAGAATTACCACAGCTGGCAGGTGGCGAATTGAGCCAAAGTTGATCGATCAATTGTATTTGCTTAAGCTCTTGGCCAATGGCATCGCATTCATGACTCAGCCGAGAAACGTCGATCTTCAACAGATTTTCAGTAATTTGTGAATGGTGGACCGTTACCTCTAGCGCCTTCATTTTTTCGGTCATTTCCCTTAATTCACTCTCTTTCTGGTCCATTACGTGTTCCAAGTCATCAGCTTTTCGCGATAAATGGCCAATTTCTTGCCGGAGAGTATCGTTTGTGTGGCTAAGCTTCTTATTACTACGCAAGTAATTGTTGAGGCTAGTTGTTAGCGCGTTATTTTCTTCCGTCATGGCTACAATTAAGCCCTGTGCTTTTTGAAGGTCTTCACAATTTATCTCGTATTTAGTTACGAGCGAGTTTCTGGCTCTGATGGCGTCTTTAAGTCGATTCTCAACGCCTTGTTTCTGTTCGGTCTCACGTTCGAGTTGATTTTTTAGCAAAGCTTTTTCTGTATCCGCCAACTTCTTAAGCGTCTCAAGTTGTCCCTTACTCGATTCTAGTTGATCGAGAAGCCTCGTTTCGGAGTCTTTTCTCACGACAATCTCTTCTTTCAGCGCGTCGGTCTCTTCTTGAGAACGGGACATCCGATCCGCCAGAGTCATGTTATTGTAGTTACATGAATTATGTTCCTCCTTTAACTTTTCGTATTGCTGGCATACCTCATAATAGAGGTGCGAAGAGGTCTGAGGTCCACTAGTTGGTGATGTTATATTTACGTGGTTATTTATATAATTATTGTTTCGAACTATTACCTTAAGTTCGCCTCTCATAAAACAATTATTCGTCAACGTAGCAGTATCTGTTTCATTGTCAGATGGAGAGTAATTACCATCCATCACCCGTCCGTAATAATTTGCGCCTGGCTTGTCTTTGTTTTTCACATCTACTCGATAAATGTTAAGCTCCCTTTCTAATTCCTTATTTTTCTCTATCAAAGCTAGGAGTTCGTGATTTAATTTTGTGTTGAGCGTATCGACTGTAATCTTTGCTGCCCGAATGTCGGTAAGATTTTGTGTCAAATCCGACACAAGTATTTGGTATTCGTTAAGTTTGGCACTAATTCGTGTTTTATCGATTTCAAGTGCCTCCACCTTTGCTTTATATTCCGCTACTATTGTCAAAAAATCGTTCTTAATTAAACGCGTGTCAAGATCAACTAGATCACAGGTTTGACAATCAGATTCTACTACCGTATTGGCACTATTTTCTTGAGCAGCGGACTTAGATTTTCGAAAACCTTCGAATTCTAAAATACGGAATTCGAAAAGCTCTATTTGGTCACGCGCCTCCTGAAGGTCCGTTTGGAGTTGATTCCTCGTTTTTTCTAAATCCGAAATTTTGTGATGCAATAACTCACGTTCCAACTCCCCTTTATGGTCCTGCACCGATCCGTTTGGAGATATGGTCGTGTGATCCCAGCTGTTGAAGGTGAGCGGGGATTGTCCGTGTTTTTTGGTACAACGTAGCGTAGCATTTGATTCAGGTGAGCTCAGATAATTGCAGCTGTTAGCGCTAGGTGCTGCTAAGGTTGCCAAAGTGTTATTGACATTAGTGCTGAGAGCATCGATGGGATCGCCCTGTAAAATAGTGAATGTTGCGGAATTATGGAGGGATTGTTGATCCGATGAACATTCAGATTGGATGGAAAAATTTTCGTCGTCAAAAGGACCCAACGAATCAACTTCGTCACTATAAGAATATCAAAATCTACTGTGAATGGGAAAAGTATATAAAGTTTTGAGTATATATTTAATAATAAGACATACCTCGATGCCCCTCTACTATAGGTCTAATCGCGGCATATCCATAAAGCTTATTTATACAGTGGAAAAAAACATAATGAAATTTAAAATTTACCTAGTCCCCCCTCCATTTCTGCTAATTCTGGGTAGGGTAGTAGCTGTTCGACCGACATGGTCATCTCCTGGTCCAGTCATTGGTTTTGATGATGAAGCTTGACGTGTCAGAGGACTCATTTTAAGTTTGCGTTTCCTAATTACCGCAAGTAAATTCTCAATCCTTCGATCCTTTTCCAGTGCCGATTCTCTAAGCGCCGCTATAACCTTTAAATGCTCGTCAGTTTTCTGTTTCAGTGCTTCCAGCTCTTCGAGCTTTTGTTTGAGGTAAGTCGTGGCCTTCTTTTCCGTGTTAAGCTGTCCACTTATATTTTGAATCTGTTGACGGTTCTTATTTTGAATTTCGGTCTATATAATAAGCGTGCTCTATGTGAAATTCTTTTAATATTTTACGTGACATGTTTATGAAACATTTTTTACCCCTTTTTATATCATCAATGCCTATCACAGATCATTTTTTAATTTGATAAAATCAAAAAAAAAAAAATTCTAATCATCGGACTGTGAAAAATTTATTCTGTTACCAGTTTGTTATTTTCGTCGGTCAAAGATTTGATCGTGAGTTCCAACCTTCGATGCTCGTTATTAAGGTCAACACTCCTCATCAGAATCTTCTTATTCTTTTCCATTAAAAGTTTTTTCGCTTTTTCTAATTCCTTCAACTTTTTGGCCTAGGTGTTGTGTGTAAAATCAATGATTGTAATTTACTTTTAAATAAAGAATACGTATTTTTCTTTAAACAATAAAAAAACGAAGTGCATACCCTTAAAACTTCATACCCCAGCTTTCGCTGGCTAAGTGATTTAACAATATTGGCCTAGTTAAATACTTTTAGATGGATGAAGGAATTAATATAAAAGTTATATCAACTATCGACTTCTTTTTCCCCTAATTATTACAAATGTTTAAAATTTACCAAAAGCAATTTGTCTTCCAGCAGTTGCTGATTTAACCGTTCCAGTTTTTGATTTTTGGATGTAAGAGTTGCTGATTGATGGTACAACGTACCTATTTTAGGTTGTTGATGAGGCTTAGCTTCTATTTTAGCGATAGACAAATTCTATGGACATAAAAAAGAGTCATTCGTAATTAGATACAATCGCGAGTAAAGAAAGTTTAACTCAGGTCAGAGTGGGTTTAAGATACCACTACATAGCCTATTTATCAACGTTTTCTACCAGACTTATTCTTTCCTCCATATATCTCACAAAAAATGCCAAAAAAGACTCTTTCGCGACTTCGAAACAAAAAGACTAAATAATATAATTGAAAAAACTTACAAGTTAACTAATTCAAAAATAAGCTAATTCAAATACAATTTTGAATCAAAATATGTGGTCTATTCTAATTATATTATAATTTTAAGTTTTATATTAAAACTTTAATTATGTTTGCATTTTAGATTTTACTTTTTATTTAAAAATATTTCTTTATCTTTAAAATTAAAATCATGTTTAAAGTTAAACATTTTAAATAACTTATTTGTAAAAAAGCATTGATATTTTTTAGTTAATGAATCTTATGGTCACAAAAAATGTCCTTTTGGCAACATTAAATGAATATTTATTACATTCTGGTATTTAAAAAAGGTATACATTGTAGGATTAATCTATAATTTACTTGTCTGATATTTTTGTTAACATATGATATACTATATAATGTAAATTTACTCATATTCGTTTTCTCTAATTACTAAGATTTTGTTTAATAATTAGACCAAATTTATATCGAACCAATTTGTATAAATACTAGGTATAATGTTGACAAAACTTTAAAGGGACATTACGGTACTGAAGACAAAAAAGGATCTTGTCTAAAAATACACACAACCTATTTTTATTCATATACGTTTACTTATTTGGCAAATTGTTTAACAATCTCATACTTCCATATTGAATTTTATTCCTGAATCTTCGCTTTGAGTTACCGAGTCATTTAAAGAAAGGTTAGGTGCTGCTTCTAAATCATCCCGCTGTTTTGATTTTTCCACTGTGTCTATTTGCGGTATTGACGGCTCTTGATCCGTGACATTTGGATCCGAATTGTCCTCTTTAAAATTTATTTTTTTGAGTGCTGACACATCAGTATCGATTATTTTTACTCGGCCATTTGATATTTCGTTATTCGACATTTGATCATCAGGTGTTTCATTTAAAATATTAGCAATTTGTTGAGCCTTCTGTTCAATGCAGCTACCTTCCGCGTTCGATTCAATTGGCTTCGGTTGAGTACAAACACCAAGGGTTTTACAACATTTCGTATAATTGCGACTATTAGATGGTGGCTGAAAACTTGTGAATGAAGAAGTGGTTTGATGTAACCCCGATTTATGTATAACGTTCGTTTTCCCTATTCCAGATAATTTGGAAAAAGAATTATCCGATTTTGTTGGATCGTTTATGATGGTACATGACATAGCCCTAATAGGTTTGGGTTTATCATTTTTCGTATTCTGACAACTAATTCGACCATTTAGTGGCTTAAATAATACGGCAGTGGCACCAGCCTGTTGTTGATCGATCTTTTGTTGCAGCGTGAGCCTTAGTCTGGCAACTACTTCTTCCCGTTTGACGGCATCCCTTTCGAGTTGTGTGATTATCCGACACCTTGATTTGAGCTGTTCCATCTAATAATAAAAATTGCATGAAATTGCAGTTATTAAAAGTTTGTTTTGAAAACCAGATTTACTAAATTTTATTAAAAGAAATCTAAAGGACTGTTTTTTATAGCATTTTCAGTGTCATTAACCCGAGCTTTAAAAAAAATTTGCTTTTGCCCACCTCAACAATTATATGGATTAAAAAGAAATATGAGGTTTTTAACATTCCGTATATTTTTCATTACCTTTGAGTGTGCCTTGTGTTGGTTATCTTTGTCAATGAGATAACAGGTCAAGTTTTCCAGTGCTTGAAAAATTATCTACAATTTTCTTGACTTTGAAAAGAGACAAAAACCTTGATTAAATTTAATAAGCATTCTTGAAACAAACTTTTAAAGATTATATAATAATGAATCTTTCGTTATGCACTTTGCCTTGACTATTTTTTATCTAATCTTTGCAGCTTTTCTGCAATAGTTTTGTTTTTTATTCTTAACTTTTTATTTATTGTAATTTATTTTTCCATATAATGATAAGTAAATAATAACGACAGCAAATTTTGAACCGCCCACTGTGAAAAATTAATTATATTAATATTTTATCCTATCAAAGGCAAGATCTCATTCAAGCCTCGGATTGAAAAATTTATATGAAGGAAATGTTGGCAGTGGTAGATATCAAGATTTTATATTGAAATATTCAACTTACAAAACTTCTTAGAATTTAAATTTAATTTTGCAGACAATCGGGTACTGTGGTTAATTCAGCGATTATATAAATATACCATTATTTATATATGAATTCTGTAGTTAATTGGAAAACGGTTCATAGAAAAATTTACTTAAAAAACACTGAACTTATTTTGGAATAAATAAAAGACGAAACATTCGTAGTTTCTATTTTTTAAGATAAACATTAGATGTAAATTAACCCGCAATTACGGATGTGTATTTTTGAATCATTTTGTAATTAAGCAAAATCAAATAAATTTTTAGGTATTTGCGCCACTTCAAATTTACGATATTTGAAATCTGAGGTTTATGTAAGGAGAAGCTAACTGTGTATTACGTATTTCAAATATCAATTTATATTTATTTGAATTGCGTTTTACTACACCATATCAATTTGTAATGATTGCGGATAAATTATATATTATTTTATCACACAAAAGTTTGGACGCATTTTTTGGAAAATAATTGGGAACATTTAAAAAATTTAAGAGGTCTAATTTGTTTAAAAAGAATTTAACTTCACAATAAGGCTTAAATACTAAACTTAATAATTATGTGTGGACAAAAAAAAATTACAGCTTAAATTAGCTAAACAACTTTTAAATAAAGTAAGATATCCATTTTAGATACGGGCTTAATAAATTGCTAAATAATAACAAAAAACTGGCAATGCACCAATGTGAATAAGGATAAAAAGTGGTCACAATATATCAATGAGAATTTGTTTATTTTTCATTATTTAATTTATTTTAAATCCAAAAAAACTCTGTTATTAATTCAAGGATAAATAGTCACTTTTGAGATTTTGCGACTTTTAAATGTTTAAAGCAAGTTAAGAATTTAAAAAATTAAAGAAGGGAAATCAAAATATTTTTTATAATTTAGTCCTTGTAGACTTGTATTACTCTTTTCGTGTAATAAGCCCTACTAAACAATTTAAAACTTGGAAAGTTGAACTTAATTTGTTTATTAACAAAATTCTTTGTGAAATATTTTTCAAAATTGTAAATTTATAAAATATATTAAAATTTAGTTAAACTTTGAATGATATTCTACTTATAACACAGGTCAATAATTTTTGAGAGTTATGAGCTAACTGCCAAGAACAAACCTGCCATTTTAGGGATTCAAATCCGTTTATCGTTTTTTCTAATCAAACTTATTAAGTTAGCTATATTTGGAAATTTCAACAATGTCAAAAACAAAAAAAATTCAAAAACAAAATTAATTTTTTTTTGCCTATTTACAACAGCTAAACTGTTAAAACAAACTCATAATAATTTTATTAAAAACTGATTGGCGTTTAAGTTTGGACGCGAAATATTCTGTTTATCTAAATGGTGATGTAAGGGCTTGATATATTTAAATTATTTCTCATTATTTGAGATGATAAATATAAGTTACGAGGGATTTTTATGAGATTCATAAATTTTTTTCTTTTTAGGGTATTCTAGAGGCTGCAAAATCTGTCAATTTGGTCAAAAAAGGCCATATTTTAATATGGACGGATCTAAGGAGTCACAAGCGGAAGAAACTACGAAACACGGAAAATATATATGAGATAAGGCCATTAAAATGTATGCTTATGTTTTTATAAACTTTTTATGACATTGATATTTGTTGACCTGTGTAAATAGCGATGCAAATGTGAAAAAGCACCCCACATTCGCAATCGCATGGTAAATGCGAATGGCCCGTGCCTTATTATAATTTGGCTTTATTGATAATTTTAAATGGGTTCACACATCTAAAACGTGAGGCTTTTTATCAATGGACCCGAGCATTGCATAATGCTTTTAGGTAAACATTGATATTTCTTATACGCATTTTTAGAAAAAATTGAAGCGTAATAATGCATAGCCAATAGTTTTAAAACTTGGTAAGATTTTTAAATTTCATCCATTCCATACATAAAACATATTCTCTGACATTCGTGAGTTACCATGTCCCCTAATAAAATATATAACTGCCACAATGTGGAATTTTAACGAGGCTGCTTGATAAAAAATATAGACCAACCGAAGAGCGAGCCTGGTTAATCATTTGAAATCAACGTCAGGGAGAAGAAATTCAGGAGCCTTTCACAGATATTTTATGATAATTTTTTCCTAAAGATTAGGCATCTTAATTTGTCCCTCCTCCCCTCAATTTGTGTTTAAACTTGGCAAAGTTTTTTATAGTCTGACCAAAGCTTAAGGTCCAACCACCAACTATGTTGTACGATTTGGGCCTTTTGTAAAATTCTCGATACATCTCAGGCGATTAACCACCTGAATCGGCGTAAAGCTGAGAAGAGACCCTAGCCATTAAGGTCGTGGACGTGCAATTAAATATGAGATGTAAAGTGCCGAGTCCGGTTACTGGAGGCAAAAAACCTACATGTAGCTAGTCATCGGTAGGGAAAAGTAATGGGAGAATAACTCCCATTGATATATTCATTAGGGTAATCTATCCAATTAAGTTTGCGATTACTTTGAAAACAAACATATAGTAATATATGAAAGATCTTAACTGAAAGTGCACACCGAAGAAAGGCTTCAAATAATTTTTTACTGTGATCCGTTAAAAATCAATAAATTTTTTATGTTTGGGGCCAAATCAAACAAACTGAAGTATATATACCAAATATTTCGTATAAAAAGGGTTGTATAAAACTGTACTACTCATTTAAAACTTTTGGGTCGTAAAGGGTTAAATTAAAGCATAACAACGAAATTTTTAATTTATATGCGGAGCTTTTTTTATTATATCCCTAGCGAAAGTTTCAAAGAAAGTTCATTCTTAAGTAGTTTTCCTATTTTAAGCCCCCTACCATAAACCCCAAATATAAATCTAAAAATTTTTTAATACTCTTATTGATGTTTTCCGCTTTGGATGGCACTTTAAAGGACGTATATAAGACATACCGACGAAAAAACAGGATAGAATGAATTAGTAAGGGCTAGATTTATAAGTTCAAAAAATTTTATTTATCTTTGGCCCTCAATTTATTTCCATCAAGGAGTATTAAATTTTTTTTAGATAGATTATACATTTTTTATTGCTTTTACCTTGGTGAACTTTATTTAAAAGGCCTACTTATATCAATGATGCACTGACAAAGCCCATATTTTTTTGTTTTCTTTGCTTAGAGGCTTGTTTAATAATTTGTAAGAATTACAGTTCATAATTTTTGGCAAAATTAGCCATATTTTGAACTGAAATCTTTACCATTTTTTACCCCCCCCCCCCCCTTATTTGAAAAAGTTCAAATGAAAAAAAAAAGATTTTTTTTTCTTTTGCAACTCACCTCGAAAAAATACCCTAATTTTAAAAATGAATAATTCTCAAAATAAGGCATTTGTTTCCTTTCTCTTCATATGAGCTCAATTGGCTTCTCCGAACATGCGGAGGAACCAAGTGAACTCAAATGAAAAATAAAATTCTGGAATTTCTGCGTTGTTAATGTTAATAGATACAAAAAAAGCCATGATACTAATGTGGGGCTTTAACAGATTATAAGTTAAAAAATCGTAAAATACACTCCTGTTCCATATTCCTAGGTAAAAAATTATAAAAAATACTACAAAAATTTGCGATATTAATTTTTTTGATAAATCTGGCAAATCAAATTGAAATTATTATCAAAAACTGGACCCGAAAGGCCGGCCTGTCCGAATAGGTCCAGCCGAATCTGCTGGTCGGTCTGACCAGAAATATTATTTTTCATCGACCCAGCCCGATTTATTTTATTTTTTTAATTTAAGCCCGGCCTTGAATTAAAATAGGAATTTAGATGGTACAAATAATTATTATTGATTAGCCTAAAATTGAACCTATAATTTCACATTCGTCGTCAACGAAGAATTATAATGACACCCAATAAATATAAAAAAAATTGATTGAACCAATCAAAAAATTAGTTTTCTGCCCCCCCCCCCCCCACATGTTTTTTTGCCCCCCCCCCCCCCCCAAATTGGAAAAGCTAGAATTGGGCTTGCATCATATACTGACCAAATATCCCAGGGTGTGCCCATCAGAAGTAAGGCTTCGACTTCTTTGCCAGCGGCAAATGAAGAAACTGAATTTTTGCTTAGAAAATTTAAACGAGTTCCTAGTAACTATACCTTAACTGGTTTAAAAAATAAGCTGCGATGCTTGGAGTTTACGTTTCCTGAAAACGACTTTAGTATTCTTAAATATTGGAACATCCCGAGAGGATCTTAAAGAACTTGCTTTTGCAATATATTTTAATATATAATATAGTAATAATAAAATTATATTGGAAATTGGTAACTTAAACTTAAACAGTTACCGGACTTGGGCACCTAATTTTGGCAGCCAAAATTACCTAAGGCAAAATTTTGCAAATTTTTTTATCAGTTTGAACTTTTAGATTATCACAGGGAACCGCTGCCAAATTTGGGTATAATTGCTTTTGAGTGTGAATTAATTAAAACCGGTTGAAAAGTTAACAAATTTGAGCTTGGCTTTTTAAAAAACTTATGAAAATTTTAATTATTATAATAAAATTTAACAATAACAAACATGAGTTTGGCCATATAAAAAACTATGTTTTCCAAAAATTGCCCGCAGTACCTCACTCCGACTCATTTGAAAAAATTCCATATTTAAAAATAAAGAAAATGAGGTTCATCAATACTATCAAAACTCCGTTTTACTAAAAAATAAAATAATTGAGTTTTTTTTTATTAAAATAAGGAATATTCATTTTTTTGTAAATGAAAATTTTTCATTTAAATACACTGGACAACAAAATTTGGACGACCCTAAGCATCATTTATGGCAACTATGGTTTTTGGTCAAGTTTTTGGCGCTGATCACGAATATGAAATTAGAATTTTAGCCAATGCCTCAGATTTTTAGTTATTCGATGTCAAAGTTGAGATTTTTCAATTTTTGGGGTATTTTGGGCTTCTATATCATAGAACCTATGTGTAGTAACAAAAGTTTAAAAATATATTTAGATAACGCAAACATTCATTATTAACGTAAGGGGTTTAATTTTTTTTAAATATATAATTTTTTTTATTTTTTTATTTTTATAAAATTAGTGGTTTTTGTCATAAAATCCGTTTTTTGATCCTAAATAACTTGAAAGTAAATTGCTTTTAGGTAATAACCTTTTTTAGATATGTTTTTCATAAGGAATCTGAATATGCCAATAGATTTTTTGTAGAATCAATAGTAAAAGAAATTTTGTAAATTTTTTTCTGAACTTTGGACGAGGTTTAAACAAAATTGGAGGCATTGGAAAAAAAAACTAAACCCGGGATGGTTATCGCAAGAAAATTCACTACAAAACCCTCAAAAAATCGTTTATGTTGTTTTATTTTGTTGTCCAGTGATGTTTTTCACCCCCCCCCCCCCCCCTCCGAAAAAAGGGAATTCACTCATATTCACTTTTTTCTTTCCTACTATTTACTAAAATTGAGGAATTCACTGCGGCTGAATTCTTTTTTATTAAACACTGGAGGCTTTTATAGGCTGTTTCAAATATTTACAAACACTAATGAAGCTAGAATTCTAGATGAGTATTTTGGAATTAACAGGAATGTAACAAGTCAGTAGTAATTGTTCCAGCCTGAATTTATATGTTTATGTAACTAAAAATTTAAAAAGTAAATTAAAGCAGTTAACTTCTATTAATTTAAATATTCATGTTATAATAGTTAGTAACTATTAAAGTTCGACGCAAAAACAAGCTGGCAAAAACAAAAACGATGGGTCAAAAACCAACCTAAAAACTAGTTTTAAAAACTGGTCTCTTTTTTAATATTAAAAATATAATTAAGTTAAATAATAGTTGATTTTAATTAATACATTTAATTTAATGTGTTGATTTTTATCAACATTTTATCGATACGACGATGACTAAAAGTTAAGAAAAAAACGCGCAAGTTTTAAAAGTTTTAAGTTTTCCATTTAAACAATATACAAAAAATTTATATTGAGTCACCCGTGAAGCTCTAAATTTACAAACGTTAAAGCGCCTTTATGCTTTAACAAATTTTTTAATAAAAATTAATTACATAACCATTTAAACTATAAATATGTAGTAATTTGAGTTTTTTGGTTGAAAGTAGCTATGAAAATGACAATAATTGTAAATACATAGCTCATGTCATCATGTTGAGTCAGCTTTAACGAAGCCTGAACTGTTGTAAAAATAAAAGTTTTATTGATATATCTAAAATGCAGTATTTGTTATATTTTGATTAGCTCTCTCTCACTTTTACAGTTATAATAATGTTTGTAAGATAGTCAAAAAGCATTCTAATTGGATTTTTTTTTGCCTTATTGTTAGATTTCTTATATTACATTCAGATCACATACAAACTTGATCTATGGTTGCGCATTAAAAAAAATTTGAACATTAATCAAAAAACTCGGGTTTTACGCGGCGAACGTTGATTTTAAACGCTATAAAACTTTCGTGTAATCTTTTGTAAAAATAAATATAATTAGTAGTAGCCTTTGATGGTGAATAAGAAACAAAAATATTTTAAAACAAAAACAGAAGTATTTAAGAATGGTATTTTCCGGTATTAAACATATAATAAATTATATATAAAAAATTAAAATATAACCAAAATTTTAAAAAATTTTAATCTCTTTGTCAATGAATAATAAAAAATAGAATGGAATGGTGTATTCCATGTGTAAATATTATAATTGGATATGGTCAAAAAGTTTATTAAGATGATGGTATTAGTAATGAGAAATAAGTTAAAAAAACACATAGAGTACGTATTTATTACAAAAATAATGAAAAATTTCAAAAGGGCACAAATTTGTTTTCAATTAAATTAAGCTTATTATTTGTATTTATTAAAATTATTTAATTAAATTAAAAATGGTAACTGATTTTTAAAAAATTAATTAATTAAATAAAAAATGGTGATTATTGATAAAATGTGAAGTCGCTTTATTTAAATGTAATTATAATCAATTTTTCTATTCAATGAATGGGGATTATTTTGTATAGCGGTTGTTAATTAATACAAAAAATTATTAAGATCAAAAACAAAAACAGCTTTGTCAAAAAACTAACGAAAACCAACAACTTTGACAAAATACGACGCCAATTTAGAATGCCGAGCTCAAAATGTTAGTGAAGTTTGTAATAGATATATTTCTAAATTAATAAGAACATAAATTATTTTGTTTAACTTGGCCATCTTAGCTTAGGGCACGTGCAAAGTGACTTTTTTTATCGTGAAATTTTCAAAATTTTGAAAAAAATTTATTTTGAAACAAAACGCAAATTTATAAAAAGTTGCTAAATTTAGTATATGCGCGTAAAATGCTATTTCTGAAATAATTTTTTTTTTAATATTTAAAAAAAAATAAAATTTTCAAACTTTTCAGAATTTTTAAAATATCACTAAAATAAAAACTCACTTTGCACGTGCCCTTAGGCAATAATGAGCTGTCATCCTAAACTTATTGCTACATCATCACATATATATAGTATTTTGGAAAACTAGGAGGTGAAATATAAAGATAAATCTTGTTGAAAAAATCTGTGAATCTCGATGATAATTTAAGAGAAAACAAATTGTTGACAGGACCATCATGAATTGCTTCGTTATCTGCTTATCATGTTTTTAAGAAATATATATTATAGATACAAGTAACTATATCTAATTGCATCAATTTGTTAGATATATAACCCAATCCTATATACCTTTTTTCTCGTGCTGTAGCATTTGCAATATTGCTCTTCACAGGTTTCCTTGGAATAATCACAGGGCTTCATTTAGTGCAAGAATCAAGAATTGGAATAAATTAAAATCAAGATGACCAAAGTTGCCCAAATCGCCCAAACATTAATTTAAAATTATAATTACTTTTACATAACTTTTAATCAATTCTTATTACAAAAAAAAACTTTGAATTGTTTTTTAAATCAATTTTTTGTTTCAGATATATATTAAGTATTATAAAAAATAATTTTAAAGGAGAACGAAAAGAGACCTTATTCATACTGCATTCTTTAAAAGGCTCTCCTTTCCTTTCGGTTTGGCAGTGGTCCCCAAAATTGAAAATAAAAAAGATAGCGCGCTTTTATTGATTTTTCTCACTGGCTCTAGCATGAAAGTAGGCTTGGCATGCTGGGTCAATGCAAAAAAAATATAGCCTTCAGTGCGCTATAAAAAATAAATTCTGGGCCAACGAAATATATAGGTATTTGTGGTTAATGACTATGAGAACCTTTCCTTGACCGGTATTTTTAAACCCGCTCTCGTACAAAATTTAGGCTAAGTCTCGCTTGTATGATAATTCAATTTTTAGTCCGCCCAGCCCCATCTATTTTTAATAAATAAATAAATTTGTCTCAAATTTAAATATGGACAAGGACAAAGAGAGGTTTGGATTGCCATATAGATCCCATACTTCGTTAAAAAATCAATACGTGCGTTATAGCCCCGCATAAATTTTTCGGGCCTCGTCGAAACTCATTCAATTGTCCAATGTACCTTCGAACCGGCATCATAAAGAATGGGGAACTCGGTAAATAATATTATGCACTTGGCTTGAACATTGATTAAGATTAAGTATGCTTAGATTTATTGACTAGACCAGCTTGTAGAGTTTCACCTACCCTAAACCAAATTAATTAAAGCTGATGGAGTATTTGATAAACAGAGAGGTACGCCTAAATATAGTTTGTTGACTCCAATCAAATTTATAACAAAATTTTCCCTTTTTGGACCTGATTCATTTTTAGCACCAAAGTAGTATACACGACAATGCCATTCAAATCTTTTGTCGAGTAACAGGAAAAGCGTTTATAACATATTTTTGTTTTAGGACTGCTGAATTTTTAGGATATAAATTGATGAATTACTTGAAAACATTTTAAAACTAACAAATACATAAAATATGTTGTATTAACTTGCATTTAAAACTTTCTTGAAAATGATGCCATGCAATATTAATTAAGTAATCAATTTGATAATTAATTTCAAGCATCCGTCAACACGTAGCCCTCTAATTAATTGTAACAAATCTTTATTGTCGTAACCTGATTTAAATATTATTAGTAATTTTAGATCAATAACAATAATAGTAGATCATAGGTAACAAAGATTCAATATGTAAATAATTAAAATTGCCGAGAAATTTAATAAAATGTTAAAAATTATAGTACAAACAAGTCAGAGAATTCTGAAAAAATTAAAATACCTCCAAATTATACTTTCATCAAATTTAAACTCAATGAAAATGAGTTTGCAGTACCTCATGTTAGTTAAATATACTCGTTAAATCGATTAACAGCGTGGCTACCTCAGGGATTATAACCGAATGACAAATTAAAATTGGATTTTGTCTCGTCAAATAAATCCAAAATTAAGAGATATAAATTCAACAACTAATGGTACTCATCAATAAAATGACATACGAGTCTCTAATAAGAGGTGTTACCTAGCTAACGACGTATAAACATTATGCTCGCTCGCTCCTCTTAAACCAATCGTTTCCGGCTGCGTCAGAATTATTAATAACTTTGTCATCTTGAGCTGTTAAAAAGTAAAACTCACATATATATATATATTGGTTAAAGGCATATTTCCCAATTAGAAAATTAACAAAATCCAACTAGCCCGTTGATATCTAACATACAATTTTGGGGTATACACCGCACATACATAGGGAGACGAAAAAATGAGCAATTTTGTCTTATACGCAATCGTACTACCAGTTATTATAGTCGCGGGTACAGCTATCAATTCAGGCCTGGTCGGCGTCCTCTTCCGTAAAACAAAGTTCGCCATTAACCCATCCTACCTATTCCTCCGGACCATCGTGACCTGTAGTTTGGCCATAAACGTTCTCCATGCCGTATGTTGCCTGGCCATGTGGAAAAGCGAAACACGCCCCTTTACCCCGAATCGGGCCCAAACTACTCTTTGCGTTTACGCCTTCGCGGGTTACATAACGGTCCGAAACGTTTTAATAAACACGACCATGGTGGCCTCGATCGCCTACTTCTACGAGAAATTCTTGTGTGCCGCCCGGCCATCTCTGCTACGGAAATGGCGTACCGTGAAAGTTTATAAGGCCCTACCGTGGATTATAGCATCTACCTTTTGCCTCCTCTACTTGAATATGACGGTTCGACCGGTTTATAGAGTGGTCACGTTTAACGTAACCGACTTACGGGCTACGTGGGGAAAGGGGGCCTTCAAAGACGAACTACCTGCCCTAAGCAAAATCGAGCCTGACACCTATTTCCTGGGTGATTGGAAGGAACGCAAGACTTTTTATTCCATTCGACGCCAGCAATTCACGAAAGCCGAGTTGTGGTTTATCCCAGTCCGGGAAATTATTTTGGCCACCTTCGAATGGGGAATCCTGATAGGCTTGGTCATCTCGCTAACATACAGTTTATTTTCGTTGCACATGCAATACTCACCCCAAAGCTCGGGGTCACACAGACCATCTAACTTTGCGGTTAGTCCTAACCCCCGATTGGGGAAGATGAGAAACCCAATCATTACTATAAACGACGGCAGTGCCGATAACAATAACTGTATAACAACTACCATGATGATGACTCACAATAATTTCAATAATAATAATTCAACTTTTTGGGTCCGGGTGATGAATAGAACCTCGATCGCACCTTTAACACCTTTCATTAGCACGTGCTTTCAGGAGCAAAATTACATTCAACGACTCCATAGCACGAAACAGGCCTTTCGCCTGTCCTGTTGGTACGCCGTTATAACCCTAATCTCGTTTGGGCTTACGGGGCCCTTCCTCATTTTTAAAATCCGACACTTGGTTCACGTTAAACCTTGCCTTTTTTATTGCAACTTCACTCAATTTGCTTCAGCCCGAATATTGATAGCGGAAGCTTCAAATTACGCCATCCTGCCCCTGTCTTATGCCCTTATTGACCGAAATTTATACCGGTACATAAGGCAAGGCATTAAAAATATGTATACGAAAATATGGCAAGGAAAAAGACGTTTGTAATAAATACACTGAGGAACCTTCGATATTATATCATTTGATACATATTTAGTTCAAACATTACAGGCCGTAATTCGGTTATGACCCTTCCCCATCATGATAAATACAAACGTTAATTAAACAACCGGTTAAAAGGTTCCAAAAATGTTAAAATATTTATATATTAAGAGATTTCTTACCACAATATCCGTTCAGGAATTTTATAAATGCCGGGTTGTGATATAAATAAAAATATCATTACAGTTTCATTTAGCGGATACTGAGGCTGAAGACACCTGCACAGCAGCTGAAAAAAATTTTATTTTCGTGCCTCAATGTGTCCTTGGAGAAAAATATAGAAATTAGGTTTTATGTAAAATAAAATATATTCTCTATATTAGGTGCTTAAATAGAAAATTTTAGCGAAAATTTTAAAATTTAGCTTGGAAAATTCACTCTTAATTTCACTCATTTTAAAAAAACGAAGGCCGAAGTTCTTGATTCTTTGAAAAATAATTTTCTTCCTAACACGAGTGTTATAAAATTTTGAAGTTGCAATTACAATTAGTATACAATTCCCGTCATTAACCTGCTGGCTCTTTACAAACCATAGATGTGTAAAGCTTTATAACAGGTGAAGCAAAACTTTACCTTGTGGTTTACTAAGTGTGCAAACAATATATTTGTGATGATGGATGAGTTTACTTGAGAAAAATGTAAGCGCAACACTTATGATCTCAAATGTCAAAAGATAAGATTTGCTGACAAATGTTCCTAACTTACTTCCTCTACAGGCGGCAATATGAATTTATATACTCAAATAAAAAAAAATAATATTCTTCTTCTACAATCGAGCCAAGAAAACAGGTAAAATCAACTGTCGATAAAACGGATATATACTATTTATTAATTGTTGAAACTAATTTGATGTCACGAAAGTTGACACATCCTTTTTCATTAATTCTAAGGTTTCGTAAGCTGCTTAATACAAAAAAATGGCAGATCACGCTAAATATTGCTTTTATCTTAAATAAGAGAAAATAACTTTTGAATATTTATCTAACTAGCAAAGTTGGTAATTTGTAACTAAATATCGCTAGGTGAAAGCAGTCCAACGAATTTTAAGCTCATGTCAAAAGGGAGGGGGGCATTTGAAATTGCTAAATTAGGCCGATCTTATTGCTATATTCCATAAAAAAGTGTAACATTTTTAATCAACTCCCTATGTTTACTTTAACATTGCAAATTTCTTTCAGGCCTAACATTTTACAATAAAACGGGAAAGCTAACTTGTTATTAAGGGAGGCGTCGTCGACATGTATACAAAATTGCTTGATTGAATTTTGATCATAAGGGCAGGGGCAGATTTAGGTTTTTTAATTATCAAATTTATTTTGCCCTATCTTTTTTGGGTTTTGGAGTTTATTTCGGTTGAACCTTTTTATTTTTCATAATTAACACGAAAACTTAGATTTAGACAATGTTTAATATCAGTAGTGACCTATGTATTAATTTTCTTAAACTTAATTTAGCTCACATCTCAAACCATTTCCGTTTTCAGCGTTGTAAGAGACAACCAAAGTGGCTCAATGATTAACTAGTAAATACAAATGTATTATAATTATTATTTTACTGAATCAAGAAAAATACAACCACTAACTTTAAGCCTATCTTTTTAAAAATGACAAAACTTAGCCCATGGAACGTGACAAAGCATAATTTAGTGAAATTTAGAAAATAAAGGTAATGTTTTTCCTTGCATCTGCAAAAATGAGTAAACCGTTATATATCAATCTCAATTTTTGATAAGATATTTTTTACTGTTACAGAAATTGTATCCAAGTGTTTTGAAACTTAAAACTCGGGTAAAGTTCTATTGGCTTTTCAAACAATTGTGGTACTCAGCGTTATAAAAACTTATTTTTATTGCGTATGAGAAGTTAATTGAAAATGACTTAATATTGAAAACCAAATAAAATCAAGTATAATCCTTGACATCCTGTGAATTAAGCCATCTCATTTAACATTTATTAACTTGCCCCAACCTCGCTTAAATCTAAATTGATCATTAATGGCCAGGGTCGAAATCAAAATTTCAAAAAAGATACAAAAACTTTTTCAATCAATTTTTTGTTGATTTTAAAATCATTTTTGAATTGCCCACTTGATTAAAAACCTTCTCTACATATAAATTGATGCTGAAAATATATAGTATTTAAAGTCAGATTAAAGTTTTGAAATCAAAATTCTTTAATTTTTTTTTACAGAATTTTCAAAAAAAAAATTGTTTTAACAAAGATTTTTTTCTTTGCTTACAATTAAAATTGACAATTTTTACAAGAATTTATTAGGGCAAGTTCAAAATAAACTTTTGTTTTTAAAAAGGCTAAATTTTGTAATCTGAGGCTATAATTTAACCTTTGTAGAGCAAAATGTTTTTAATTAAATGGGCAATTTAAAAATGATTTAAAATCAACAAAAAATTGATCGAAATAATTTTTGTATTCTTTTTTATTTTTTTTGGTAAGGAGGTGGAAAAATTTGCTCGTTTGATCCCAAAGCTAGCTTATAAATAAACTGGGATTGGGATCATCAAATACACCAGTAATTTTTGAGAATAACAGATTGATCAGTGCGTAAAGAGGAGGTATGTCGATATGATGAATTAAATTATTCGCACTGATGTCCGTATTTCACTAAAAATTCACCGGTGCATGCGGGGTTAGGAGTACCTGTATCCTTTTTTAAATTTAAATTTCAACTCTGGCCAATGATTAATCTAGATTCAAGGGAGATTGGGCCTTAAATAATGTTAAATGAGATGGCCCAATTTGATTCACAGGATTAGTCGAGTTTTTTAAATTCTTGATTTTATCTGGTTTTATATGTTAAGTTATTTTCAATTAACTTTACGCAAAAAAATAACAAATGTTTTGAAAAGCCAAGTATAGCACTTTACCCGAGTTTTAAGTTTCAATATCCTATGGATACAATTTCTGTAACTGTTAAAAATATTTTGTCAAAAATTGAGACTGGTAAATAACGGTTTATACTTTTCATTTTTGAATGTAAAAAATTACCTTTGTTTTCTAAATTTCACTTCTGGACTGCAATCCGTGAATTTATTATAAATAGAGTAATGAAAGTCCAAGGGGTAGGCCGAGTTAGACCCCTCTGCTCACGACTTTTAAGGCTTATATTCAATTCATATAAGCCCAAACACCTAAGTTATAAGTTGTCCACATGAATGGGTGATTTCAATCAAGTTCAAAAAAACATTCATGTATATATTCGATGTTACACAGCAGGGCAAAATTCTAGAAACTATTTTTTTTAAAACCAAAGTTTGAAAAATTTAGGAAAACCACAGAAATATTTTAAATACATGGTTTAATGTAATTTTGTAGGCGGTCTTTTTCTTTGTAAATTCTTAAGAGGCGGTAGAGGTAAGTTAATTGGGGAGGTGTATTTATATATCTATATCTGAGTAGCTCAGATAATTTTTGCAACTTAATATAGGGCTTTGCCAAACTATAAAAGATACTTTAAATATATTACCTAAATGTACATAATTTACC
Organism: Acutogordius australiensis; assembly: GCA_030555515.1. Taxonomy (NCBI): domain Eukaryota; kingdom Metazoa; phylum Nematomorpha; class Gordioida; order Gordea; family Gordiidae; genus Acutogordius; species Acutogordius australiensis. The sequence continues at coordinate 28,201,049 of CM060242.1, forward strand.
TATGCAATACATCAGACAAGATGGAGGTCGATACAAATAAAAATCAAGATTTAACTTTTTGCCCCTTATCCCTTCGCGAGTTCAGACTTCATTTAAAAACAATTTTAAAGTTTTATAATTAAAAAAAATTGGTCTAATGTTGATTTTTTTTTGTAAGGGTTAGAATTATTGTAATATTTTTGTTAAAATGATTATCAGCTATGTTAATATATATTTAAATTTATTATGATTTCTAAATATACATAGAACAACAGCCCCGAGTGTTAAAAAAATATTGTATAAACAATGGTTAATAACAATGGACAACAAAAAAATATAAACAATTTTTACATTGTAGAATTTTCTTGGGATAACAATCCAGGGTTCAGTATTTTCCTAAATGCCTCCAATTTTTTTCAAACGCGTCCAAAGTTCAGAAAAAAATTTACAAAATTTTTTAAATAGTTAATTTTTTCAAAAATCTTTTGGCATATTTTGAAACCTTATGGAAAACATACCTAAAAAAGGTTATAACTTAAAATTATTAGCAATACTTTCAAGATATTTAGGATCAAAAGACGGATTTTATGACGAAATCCACTAATTTTACAAAAACATAAAAATAAAAAAAGATTAAACATTATAAAAAAAAATTCAAAAGCCGCCCTACTTAAATAATGAATTTTTTTAACTATACATATTTTTAAACTTTTGTTTTTACCCATACGTTTTATATAAAAGCCCAAAATACCCCAAAGTGGAAACTCTTATTATTGACATCAAATAACTGAAATTCTGAGGCATTGGCTAAAATTCTGACTTCATATTCGTAATCAGCACCAAAAACTTGACCAAAGACGATAGTTGCCATAAATGATGCTTAAGGTTGACAATTTTGTTGTTTAGTGTTTGCGACGTAAAAACTCAAATTTTAAAAATTTTAAATATTTTTGTAAAAAAAGAATGAAGTCTGAACGCGCCATTATAAACACTGATAGTAGAATTAAAAGGCAATTCTAATTCAGAATAATGTTTATATTACATTATTTTAGTTATTTATATGTACAATACTTTCAAAACTCAAAATTCATTAAAATCCAAGTGTCTGTGGGGCATTCGTTCAAAATTTTGAATATTTAAGATGGAGCATATAAAAAGGTTACATACCAATTTACTGGCTTCCTTCCGGTTATCCTTGTGTATTCGATCAATTTGTCGGGCATGTTCTTCCCGTAGGTCGCGAACTCGATGTGTCCGAACCAGGTATCGTGTTTTAACCGAGTTTTCAAGCCTACGTTCAAGAATGTTATTGCTTCGACGGAGAGCTGTATTTTCGCGTTGCATGGCACGCAGTTGACTCTTTAGGCTTTCCTCCCATTTACCGGCGTATTTTTCTGGCAGATGACTATTTTCTATGGAGTAATCAGTTATTCCACTAGCATCCTCATCCATCAAACATTTGTCTCGCTGTGTATTCCTATTATCAGTACCGTTACTAATTAGCCATTTTTCCAGGGACGTATCTTTCCATTGATTGGATGATAGTTGCAAAGAGCGATTAGTAAAAGACGAACATTCGGATAAATTAGCCATATGGTCATCATCTTTGCCGAAGCAAGGTGCGTTTAATTCATTGTTGTTAAAGGGAGAAGAAATTATTGATTCATTTGGGTCAGGAAGGGTTGAAGATAAATCAGTAACGGTCGAAACATCGGCCCAAGATTGCGACGGGTCAACTCTACCCTTCAGGGAGGAAGTCGAAAATGGTCTTGGTATTTTGGATTTTGGAATTGCATTTTGAGAGCGGGAAGCATTCATGCCAACATGTTCTCGAGTCAAAAGATTAATTGTTAAATCACACTCACTGGCAAACTCTTCCGCTATAGTTTCGGGCATTGTTGATCGACGCGATAGATTTGTGAAGGACTTCGATGAGCATGAAAACTTTAAGAACGATTCATCCTTACTCTTCGTAGGCGTAAATTTTATGTTACCGCAACTAACATTTGTATCAGACAATTGGCGCTGACATGCGAACAGATCATGTTTCTCGTTGTCGGACTTGAGGGATGGCCTTGACATAGAGGTGAAAATTTCATTGTCGATACTATGGCTCCCACGTTTTTTCTTTCGCTTATTTTGCAATGCAATAGCCGTTAGTCGACCCCTATTTCTCTCGGCCGCTATTTGCATGCGCTTGTGAAATCTGTCACATTTCCGTGAATCGAAGTCACGAATAGTTTTATGATTGCGTTCCTTAGCGTCTAGACTTGAACTTATGGCAATATCCTTCCTTTGGCCGGACCCGTTTTTGTTTTTTAAATCAGAGTTGATATCGGTATCTAGAATAGAGCAATCACTTTTATGACCGGCGCGTAAGTTTTTATTATTACTGCTGCTGTTTAGGCAGGTAATATTGCTATAGTTGGTTTTGGTATTTGAAACATTATTATTGATATTACTATTATTATTTGAACAAGGAGTAAAAAATTCAATAATACCTTTTTCCTTTTTGCGGCTTTTTACAGCCGATTGACCATCAACTTCTTTGTATTTGCCGCGGCATATTAAAGGTGATGGCGGGGGCGGTGAATATGGAGTGGTTTCTTGGTTGATTAGCACACTCGAATTATTGTTGTTATCGCTAATTGCCAAGGTTTCCGTAGTTTTAGGTGACTCTAATTCACTAACTTCTTCGAATTCTACGATATTATTATTATTTATTATCATTGTATCAGAGTTTGACATTGAAGCAAAATGTTCTGATTGCTGTTGATCTTCGGTCAGGGAGGAGAATTCCACGCAATCGTGAGAAACAATGCCAGGTAGTAGTTCGTCAACAACTTTTTTGATAGGGCCACCGGAAGAAGAATATTTATTAAAAAATCGAAAATCCAGAAATTTTGACATTCGCTTCCGAAATTTTGGACAGGCCGGTTGATTAAACAAACGTCGCCTGCCGGTAGCGTATATGAGGTATGTCGGGTCCGATTTTAAACGTCGAAGAGATAGGCGAGGTGATGCCTTTTGTTCCGCTGGCTTTTTCACGGAACCAAATTCCATCGAGCAAAATATATATAAATTTTTTTGAATTTTTAAATTATAATTGCTATAACACTTACCACAGTTCGTGTATAGCGTTTTAACTCCCATCACGAGGCACGACAATTTTTTTTTACTATTTTGAACTTAATACGACATATTCTGAGAAAATTAAATTAGAACAAAATTTTTACATTATGGCGAACAACCCATTTATTTGCAGCTAAAGCTTCTTTCAGAAAAGCAAGTTAGCCATTATAAAATAATAATAATAAATTTGATAAGGGGACCCCATGAAAAGTTTTTATGTCACAAATGCTTGACATAAATGTGAGCTAATTATAATTCTATAACTTGTCTTGTACTAAGAAGAAAAAAGAAAGTATTTACTTTGGGTATACTTAATATATTCTTATAATTTGGAAAAATTTATAAAACGCATAATACGGTACTTTAAAGAATTAAAAGGTTTCTTAGTTCAATTTTGTTTAACAAGTCCATTATTTAACCGAAATTAAGTAAGTTAGACCAATCATCAATTTAATTTTTGTTAAAATTAAAAACGCCGGACTAAATTTTCTTAACGTGTAAAGGTATAACGGTGCCTTAATATTTAAATAAAAACTAATTGAGCTGAGTACAAACAAATTAGAGCAGACAAAGTTTTTACAAAGTCTTATGATAAATTTTTTTGCGAAATGGCCTTAATTAATTTATTTTCAAATTAACCGGATCAACAAATGTATTTGAAATCATTTGATATAACAAAAACTTATTTTTTTGCCTGAACCGCTGGGTGTTTTTTAGTTCGGCCCATTGGTTAAGTTCAATTTTAATAGGCTCAACCCATTTGAAAGGGCCTGTAAATTTTATACTGCTTACAGCTAATTATTTCTCCTAATTTACACCTGAAAACACTGGACACATCATTTGTGAGTGACAACTATCGTTCTGTTGGTGTTGATAACACAATTGAAGTCAGAATAGCCAATGCCTCACATTTTTAGATGTTCGATGTCAAAAATAAAATTTCGCCATTTTTGAAGTATTTGCTTTATATAACCCGGAAACATTTTCAACACATATTTATATTAACCAAAAATTCATCAATATTTTAAAACGTCTGAATTTTTTAAAAAAATTTTTTGTATTATTTAATCTAAGGGTTTTTCACATAAACGTTTTAACTTTAAATAAATCGTGAAGTTAAGTGTTACATGATTATAATGGTTACCTTATGTACTAATTAAATTCAGCTTGCCCTTTTTCGAAATCTCGTCAAACTTCCGTTATATTTTGATTTTAGATATGGGAAAAAATGCGCTGTTCGAGGCATTCTTGACCATTTTAACACTGATTTTTATTTATTTTTGTTTGTAAAAATGTGCACAATATTCTAATATATTGCAATTTGAGTTCGGACATCTTAACACAAATTTAGTTTCAAAGTCAACAGACAAAATTACATATCTCTTTAAATATTAAACATTTATTATGGGTTTGGCCAACATTTAAATAACGAAAAATTGTATAATTAATAGACGTGTTTGAGAAAAAGTGGAAACAGATTTTGAAAGACGGAACCTGTTTCTGTCGCGAATTCGTATAGGTGTTATCCCGACCGATTATTAAATTTGCCGATATGTGCAATGAAGAGTAATTAACTCTCAAAGACATTAAATTTCTTTTACACTTAACATTATTAGAAATTTCAAATATTTTTTCTAAATTTTTGATCAATGGGAGTAAAACTAAACCTGCGATTGTAATCCATTGGAAAATCTCTACAAAACTCTGTGACCATGTTTTATGGATAAACTATCTCATATCTTTATATAAATATTTCAAAGAAAAGGTTTTTTAAGCAATAGCGGAGCTGGTAGATAGCAGGTTTTCTTTGCAATTTCGTCAACTTAGTAGCACCTGACATTGTAATCAATGTAAAAAATTTATCACAATTTTGGGATAACAGAATAAATCTTGTTTTTAGTAATCAGCGTCATTAAAGATGAAAGTTGGGAAGCAAATGCCCACCCGATCCAGTGCCGTCCCTCATGAAAGTCAGGCAGTGCCTAAATAAAAAAATTACATATGAACCGTTTTATTAGATCTTATTTTTGCCTTATTTTTGTAACTATTGTTAATAAGTTGATTGACAAATTTATTCACGAAAAAAGGTTATTCACAGGCCAACAAATATCAATGTCAGAAACGAGATTGTTATGAGAATATAAAAGAATGCAACCCCATGATGGCCCAATCTCATACATACTTTTCATTTTTCTTAGTTTCTTC
>CM060242.1:28206564-28245618 GCA_030555515.1 Acutogordius australiensis
TTTCTTTGGCTCCTAAGATCCGTCTATAACAAAAAATGGCCTTTTTTGACCAAATTGACAGATCTAAATATACACTAAAAGGAAAATATTTAAAAATCTTTTTTGCATATAAAATTCCCTTGTAACTTATACTATCACAAATAATAAAAAATAAATTTTATTAATATATCGAGCTCTTACATCGGCATTTAGATAATACAAAATATTTCGCGTCCAAACTTAAGTACGACACGATATATTATCGGTTTTGAATGAAAATATTATTTGAAGTTTGAATTTAACAATTTATTTTGTGTGAATATGCAAAAATAAAATTTCAATTTACTTTTGTTTTTGAATCTTTTTTGTTTTTTTGACCTTTTTTCTAAAATTTACAATGTTTATACCTGACTAACTAAGTTTGATTAGGAAAAACGGTAAACGGATTTAATATTCCCTAAGATGGCAGGTTTAATCTCTGTAGTTAACTCATAACTCTCAAAAAATTGTTGACCTGTGTTACTTTTACACTCAATATAGAATTTAAAGGTTGTATTTGTAAATAACATGTTTTGGGCCTGGGCGGAACAAGCCAAACAGCATGTTCGGTTGGGCTTAGCCGATAGTTTAAAAAATATTTATATTTAGCCGGGCCACAATTTCACGGCCCGGTCTGAGATCTAATCGTCATCCTTCCACCTTCTATTACCACCAAAAATTGTTGAGTTATTATGGTTATCCAAAATAAGATAGCAAAAAAACCAAGGCATTAATGAGATAAAGAAAATTGGCTTCCATAATTGTTTTTCTACCTGGCCCGCCTGTTTTTACCTTTAAGCCCTCAAATTCGAAGGTACCGGCATCTGGGCAGGCTTTTCGGTTTCCAACATTCATCATTAATTCGAATGTGTTTTCAAAATTTTGTTTTCACCATTAGGTTTTTTATTATGACAGCCCAAAATATTCCAAAAATTTAATGTTTAAAAGAATTTACAATAAATTTATATTTGTGATCAGGATCAAAACTTAGTCAAAAATTTGATAGTAGCACAATTGTTGTCCGGTATTTAAAAGTATGTAAGGGGTATCTTTTGAATGAATATTTAAATTTTGAAATTGTTCTTAATTCTATATTTTTCACACCTGAAAAGGTATTATGATTGCAAATCAATTCACAATCACCTGTATCTCCGACTATTTTTTTGGGCCCTAAAAGATTTTACATTGCTATACACGACCCAAAAACTAAGGGCAAACTAAAAAAAAACTTTACGAATAAATTAAGAGAAGTTATGATGATGGATTAGTCCAACAAACTAACTAATACCAAAATAAATTATTGTCAGCATCACACAACTCAACTTGACATTTTTAGAGATATCATATGTGGCTCACAAATTTTTATGCAATTTTTGATAGAGGAGGCCTTATATTGGGATATCCTTATTTAAAACAACAATGTTAGAGACATCTCTCATATATTACTCAAACTCGTAAATTAAACCCTTTTTTTCTTTAGGGTTCCTGGACGCATAAATAAAAAAAAAGTATAGTGTGTTGACAATATGATGCGAAAGAAATGTTGAAATATATTAGGCTATGGGTGGCGCCTACCTTACCCTTTACCTATCTGTCATTTTTAATGTCGCCTTGAGCTAAACAACCAAAGTTAGTTGGTTCGGCAAAGAGCACGTGCAAAGGTAGTTTTTATTTTCGTAAAATTTTTTAAATTTTGAAAAACATTTATTTTGTAATAAAACGCAAATGTTTAAAAAAGAATTTAGTTTATGCACATAATGCTTTTTCTATAAAAATAAATTTTTAAAAAATTTTGGAAAAAAATAAAATTTTAGAATTTCCAAAATTTTGCGAAAAAAAAACTCACTTTGTACGTGCCTGAAGGAAATAAATTTGTCATTGGTTTTAACTTATATATATTTACGGATATATTAGTATTCCGATTTTTTTTAAATGATTCGATTAGTGGCTAAGCCTTTTAAGCGGGGCGAATAAATTTTTAATCAGTTAATGCGAGCCGGGAAAAAATACAAGAGTAAGTTATACTCTCAAAACAATTTTGTTTTAGCTTAAATAATTTTAATTAAAATAATGGCGTGGTTAAGTGATTAATAAAAATGTTCCTGTAATTTTTGTACACTTTGGGAAATTATAACAGTTTCAGCATCCAAAAATTTAAGGACTTTAACTAAGATCAAAAGAATTTGCTAAAATTTAATTAATTCTTATTCAAAAATTAACATTTAAAAAAATTTAATAATGTCTTTTTGCCGTTACATTTAATATTCAGGGAGTTTTTTTTTCTATTTTTTATAATAAATTTTATCATTTTTAATTTTAATTTATCTGAAAAAATTTGTAAACAGATTTTGGTCAAAAAGCCGAATAATGTTATTTTTAGGGCATTTTATACGTATAAGTCCTTACTAAATGCGTAAATTATTTATTCGACATAATTCTTATTTTGCAAAAAAATATATAAAGATCAAACGCACATAACTCTAACATTTTCTACGGCACACGGCGTCCATTAAAAGATGCCGGGTGCGAGATTTGGCAAAGATAAGTGCGATCGGTAGAAATAGGTATTTCAGTTTAAACAAAAGCTGAGCCGGTAGAGTAACATGAGTAGCACACCGAATGAAAATGTTAACGTTGGTTTCTCGTTTGAGTATAAGAACTGAGATGGGCAGACCACACACAAGAGTTATCAAGCTGAGGATGCTGGCCGATATGGCAAATTCAATTAGCGGAGAGGTACGGGTCACCCTTCTTTTGCAACTTGCATCCTTCCCTCGTGGACTCATATTTGAGGGCGAGGGAATGTGGTTATGAGTAGTATCATTAACTCCTACAACAACGATATTCGGAGTACCATATTCACCATTATTGCTTTGTATGTTGAAAGGGATGTTGTTACAGGGAGGAACTTTTAAACAATTAACTTGATAAGATGTAACAGAATTTGATGAACGAACAGATAACGGGGTGGAACCCGTCAACCCTACCAAGTTTGGGGTCGAAAGCGTGTTCTTACTATTGGTCCTCGCCGTTATATGCTTAAACCCAGGGTGCTCGATGACCTTGTACTTGCCGTTCTTAAAATAGGCCATAAGACTCCATCCCGTTAACACATTCAATATTACGATCCCCACGTAGGGTAGGAGCTGAAACATCACAAAATATGTCGGAATGTAAAATTCGACAAAATTTTGGTATTTTCGATACGGTAGAAGGCTAGAAAATTTCATGTTCGATACGTAGTACCCCTTCGTCGAATTCAATAAACGGGCCGTGGGTGTATCTACGATGGTAAGATTCCGGTAGGTAAAGCTGTTTGGATTCCCACGGTTCCTATTGGAACTACTATTGCCGTACCTGTCAGATTTTTCGTTGACAAAGAGGACAAAGTTAGTTGGCTGGGCTCGGAAATAAAGAAGGTTGGGAATGATGAGGGCAAAGGAGGCCGTAAAAACGATCACTGAGCTGAGTAGCAAAACGTTACGGGTCATACGAAGCCGGAAAACTTGGATAAAATAGATGGGGAAACGTATAGCTACCCAACACCCGAGGCATATCAAGGTGAGCACGTAATTTATCGTAACACTGACCCCTATCTCCACGAGGGCCGAGATAGCATTTATGAAGAGTAGGTAATGCGGGTTGTAGCGATCGTAACAGCTCAAGGGCTTTGCCAGGTAAACCGATATCTTGAGCAAATCTATGAGGCACATGGTCAAACAAAGGGCGGCCAGGGTAGCGTAATGATAGTTGGTCATTGCTAGGGCAGCATTCATAACCTTTTTCCCGTTCCCTTGGGCAGAAGAGGATTCGTGCTGTTGTTGTTTATTACCCGACGGGGACGAGGGAAAATCGTTTTTGGCTTGACGGTGCAAAGTTTTGTTGTAATTACCGACTTTCCCATTAAGGCTTTTCAAGTCCGATAAAAGCAAAACTAGGGCTAAAACATTGCACAACAAACCGAGGCTTAGGATGAACGCATAGGAGTGCGAAAATTTAACGAGTTCGGATTTCATTAAAAAACGACCCTGAATCCCGGTATATGCAAATGCTTGCATAGTTTTAGGCCGATCTTCTTTCGATAATTCGCGTGAATCCAAAACTAAAAACGCGCTCATACCCATTACGAGCGTAAGGTTAGTACTATCTTGATTATAGTAAGGCATATCGTCCTTTAAAAAGTCTCCGGGCAATTTTAGGGACAAATCATTTTTGTAGGTTTTTTTCCTGCTATAAAAAATGAAATTGAATGCCAATATTATCAATTTACATTAAGACATTTGGGGGTCAGCCAATTAATTAGATCTTACCTGCTAATTAACACGTTCCTAGGTGTTTTATTGGGAAAGCGATTAAAAAAAATATAAATATGATTTCTCTACATGTTTGGATATGTTCCAAACAATATTGAGCGAAGTGCGGGTGGGCGAGGGTGGTGGTAACACTGCAATGTGACACCTTTTTTTACTTAGTATTTTGGGGTCACACGATTGAAGAAATAATGTAAGGCACGAAACCGTGTCCAAAAGGGTGCTAAATAGAAAATAATAATTTACGCCTTTGGGTGCATCTAAACATTAATTATTTTTTATATAGTTTTTTATCGAGTATATGTATTATATTTAGCAGATAAAACAGATAATTTTGTTGAAAGGCTTTTTTTCCTAATTGAATTTTATTCTTGGTGATCAAAGGAATTGCCATATTTCAGTCTGAATGCGCGCCCTTAATTATTTATGGAAACAAGTATTTAAAATAGGGCAAAAATATAATACTTTGTGTCTATCAGCTCTCGCCTAAGGTATTAAATTGTCTTACCTCTCCGTTATTGTGCTTGCTCATGTATAATTTTTTCTAACAATTGAGACTTTTATAAAATCTTAAAAAGGAGAGACTAAAATGTAAGGGAAGAGGTAATGAGTATTGACTACCTCAACGTCTTCACAAGCTAGAATTTAAGACCATGGCTCAAATGTTATTTAAATATTGTTAAATTAGACATAAGTTTAGTCTTGTATAGATGGTATTGCAAATATGCCCTTTTCACAATTTTTGACAACCAATAGCCCAAAGGACTCAAAAAACGGGATAGAAATTTATTTGAAATAAATGAGGGATCAAATCAGCCGCCACAATAAATTTTTTAATTAAAATTTAAATAAAAACATTTCGAACTCATACTAACAAAAAGCGTTTTTTAATATAAAATCATTTGTAAAACATGAAAAAAAAAATTTCATAGAGACATGCAACTCATTGCAGGACTCTGACCTTAAAAAGAATAATTTTAAGTTAATTTTACAAAATAACCACAATTATTAGAATTTTGATTAATTTTATTTAATATATTGTCCAAAAAAATTACATTTACACAATAAATAACATCTCAAATTGGTTTAAATCTACGTTTGGCCTTCATATCAACAATTCTAGCTTTGTCCTCTTCGAATTTTCGTTTCAATTCTTTCATATCTATATAACATGAACAATCAATGTTTATTTGTATACAAGGTATAACATATATTATTTTTCTAATTTTTTTATAAATCTTGTTGTCAATCGCAGAAAGCAATTGAAAAATAAATACTCGTTCAAATTTCATATAAAAATTTTGTTTCTGCCCTTGATTTTAATTTATAAAAATCCAAAAAATTTAAATATCCTTATAACAGTAGTTAGCTGATGAACCTTATATTCGGTATTAATCTCAATTGACGCTGTTATATAGATATATTTTTTTGCGGGGGATTTTCCAAAAATCTAATCTATCTCTAATGTGATTAAAGGTATTTTTCAATATGTAGTAGGAGGCATTAAATTGTCATTTTATAATAGTAATCAGCCCCAAACATTTAATAAGTGATAATTACAATTTTTAAAAAATAGGGCACATTTTGCTTGATACAATATAAATATAGATATAAAAAATGAATACGGTCAATTTGAGATTGTTTGATTTGATAATTGTAGAAATTCGGATTTTCCTAAAAAACAACAAAGAAAAGAAATATGAATATAAAATTAAAAACATTAGCTAACCCAGGCCTGCCATTTTACAAATTTTTAAATCCGTTTACCGTTTTTTTAATCCAAACTGTCTACGCTATAAAAATTTCAAATGTCAAACACAACAAACAAAAAAATATTGAAAAAAATTATTATTAAAACAGCTAAACGGTTAATTTTAAACTTCAAATATAATTATTTTTGGAGCCAAATATTTAGTATAACCTGTATGTTATTAAAAGAGCTTAATGTATTCAAAAAAAAATTTTACATTATTTGAGATGAAAAATTAAAGTTACAGGTGATTCCAATAAGAAAAAAATTATTTTTTAAATTTTCTCTTTAAGTATTCTCTAGGTGGCCAAATAGGTCGAATTGGCCAATTTCAATTTTTATCTAACAGACAAGTTAGGCAAATTTCGAAAAACGGAAAAAATATATATGAGATGAGGCCATCATACAGTAATTTATTTTGTAAATATGTCATAACTTTCGGTGATTACTCATTAAATTTTGTCGACTTGTGTGATAAAAAACCCAACATGGCTCTAATTACTATAACACTTTTAAGTACCTTCGGCTTTTTGTGTTTGTTATTTGGCACAAATTTAGTAAACTTCCTTTTATTAGTTGCATGATTAGCAGGTGCATCGTGTTTCTTGCTCCTTTTTGATCTAACCACTGTCCATCCATCTTCAAGGTTCATCTTTTCATCCAAGTCTTTTTGTAACATTTCAAGTTGCTAAACCCATTATTATACAAATAAAATTACAATATCACTGTGCAACAATCTAAACCTTATTTTGAAAGGCATGAAATAAATTTTTTTTTTGTTTGTATTGCATTTTTCACCTATTTTCATGTTCATCATTAGTTGAGTCAGATTAATTTAAATAATAAATGTAATGAAAAAAAACTGTTTGAGATATTATAGCTGTCGAAGTCAACTGACGTGCTCAAATTGTGGATGTAACACTAGATTTTAGTACAACTTTTTGTCCTCTTTCTAATTCTTAGATTATTCGAAGCTGTCAAAATCAAAAATTGCGAAAATGATGAGACATACAATATCAATAGTATACTCCAGCTAGAATTAAATGATTATCTGAAATAAAGTAATACCAATCTATACCAAATAGGATATGATGTTTACCAATAAAAAATTAAAATTATTATACTTATAGATGTTTTTTATTTTTTAGTATTTATGTCTCATAAAATGATTTTTTTTTTCATTTATATGACATGATAGAGGTAAATATATGTTTAATAAAAAAGAGCGAAATAACCGATACAATCATAGTTTCAGTTTAGTTTATTCGATCAAGCAACCTAGCTATATTTTCACCTATATAGCGCTTATCTAAAAAAAAATCTCAAGGTGAATGCATGATTGGTTGGACCATAATCAAATAAACCAGAGTCTAAATGTTATCTTACATTAAATAGTTTGATAAATGTGCATATATATAAAACGTTTAAAATATTTTAAAACCTTTTGGGCTACTTTATCATAGTCAAACATATATTGATTAATGTCTACGGACAATTTTTCAATTTCTTTATCGCTAACTTCCGCATTTTTATAATTATGACAAGTTTCTATAATATATGTAAACGTAAATTAAACATATTTAAAGCCAATGCAATCTACTGCCATGGCTGCAGTCTTATATAAAATTCAGGAATTATTTTCTTACCTTTGATCGCATTTAACCTTCATTCATTTTGAAAAATTTAAATTAACCCAAAAATTTGTTTATTTTTTTTTCAAAATTTTTTAAAAACTTTTTAAAAAAAAAAAAGGATTTTAAATGCTAACAATAAATATTGGCAACTTTTTGTATAAATAAAATTTAATAATTTTTTGAAAAACTGATTATAGTCTGAACGTGCCCAATAAACCATTAACCAAAAAGATGTTTTTTAAGTGGCACCGAGACTTTAATTTTGGAAGCATATAAATCAATCATGTAAATAACTTTTTTATGCAAAAAAATGCAACAGGCCGCAGCAAATTGTAAAATATAAAATGGCTAATAACACTGGACAACAAAAAAAACAACATCAACGATTTTTTGAGGGTTTTGTAGAGAATTTTCTTGCGATAACGATCCTGAGTTTAGTTTTTTTTCCAATGCCTCCAATTTTTTTTAAACCGCGTCCAAAGTTTAGAAAAAAATTCACAAAATTACTTTAACTATTAATTTTCCAAAAAATCTAATGGCATATTCAGATTCCTTATAAAAAACATATCTAAAAAGGGTTATAGCCTAAAATTATTAGCAATTTACTTTCAAGTTATTTAGGATCAAAAAACGGATTATATGAAAACCACTAATTTTATAAAAATGAAAAAATAAAAAAAATTAAAAATTGTGAAAAAATTTAAACCCCTTACGTTAATAATGAATGTTTCCGTTATCTAAATATATTTTAAACTTTTGTTACTAGCCATAGGTTTTATGATATAGAAGCCCAAAATACCCCAAAAATTGAAAAATCTCAACTTTGACACCGAATAACTAAAAATCTGAGGCATTGGCTAAAATTCTAATTTCATATTCGTGATCAGCGCCAAAAACTTGACCAAAAACCATAATTGCCATAAATGATGCTTAGGGTCGTCCAAATTTTGTCGTCCAGTGTAATTTACTGTATACTTTTGTAACCATTGAGTAAAGCATCGCACTCACTATTGGAAAATATAAAAGGGTTATTGGTAGTATATGTATCTGTTATGTGATTAAGCGAACTTGTTAGCTTCTTTCTATTTTTAAAAACAACCTGATGTGAGGTATTGCACACTTTCTAATATAAAATTATTAATTGCATAATTATATACCAATTTCACATGATTTTCATTGACTCCAAATAACTTGTATATGCAATCCTTATAATAATAATAAATGGATTACACGCAAATAATATTTAATTCACAGAGGCATATCCACGGAGGATAAGAAATTTGTGACTAGGAACGGAGTTATTTTTTTATAAATATGGATAAATTTCTAAGTCTCCCTACTTATTATAACTAAAATAGCAAATATTATTGTTTATTTTTAAAAGTTACATTATAAAAAAATTTATAAAGGAGCTTTTAAATTGCAAGAATAATATTATATTTTAATTATATGTAGGCACAAACACATGTAAACAAACAAATACCTAGTTCGTGATAACGATTTGTAGAAGTATGATCCTTGCACTTTTAACCTTAGTTAAATGAGTTACCAGCAAAGAGACTAGGGCAATATAAACTTTCAATAAGACAATTAGTGTCATTAAAAATGCAGGGCAACCTTAACTTTTATTAATTTATAAAATGTATTAAATAAAGTGATTAAATTTTAGATTACACAGGTCAAAAATTTTTAAAATTTGTGAGCTAACTACAAAAATCCAACCTACCATCTTAGGGATTTTCAAATCCATTTAGCTTTTTTTTAATCGAAATTGGTAAGGCAGCTACAAAAAAAGGAAAAAAATACAAAAAAATGTTGAAAGTATTTTTGTATTTAAAACAGTTAAACTATTGAATTCAACCCTTAAATAATTTATTAACCAATAATAAATTGGGTCATACTAAGGCTGGGGTGCCAAATATAATGTATAATCTAAATGTTGATGTGATATATATAAGTTACAAGGAATATTATGTAAAAAAAAATCAAATATAAATTACAAGGGATTTTTATGGGAAAAAAAATTCGTGAATTTTTATGGGCTATTCTCAAGGTCGCAAAATCTATCAATTTGGTCAAAAAAGGCCATTTTTTAATATTGAGAAAAAAAAGTATATCAAATTCTTTTGAACCTTTTTAAAAATTTTCAATGCTTATAGCTGGCTTTCAAAGGTTGATTAGAAAGAAGGGTAAACGAATTCAAAAATCACTAAGATGGCGTTATTCTCTAAAATAAGATTATAACTTTCAAAAATTTGTTGAGCTGTGTAATAAGTTTGTAGACGAAAGAATTATAAATTCGATATAGTATGTATTTGCGTCTATTTTAGGTGTGCCTAATTATATTATATTTCACACCCACTCGGTCCGTTGTTAATTCAGCAACACTTAACAAATTTTATACATGCCTATTAGATTTAATGTCATAATAAATACGACATAGTCTACTAACATTGAGCTTTTAATATAGAATTTAAACTGTTTTAAACTGTTTTTAAACTTTTTTATATGCTTATCCTATAAAACTGACCAAAAAACGCGTTTTAAAATCAGTTTGTATTAAAATAACATATCTTGAGCAATTCAATTTTTTAATGGAAAAAAACAA
The DNA here is from genome assembly GCA_030555515.1 of Acutogordius australiensis. Lineage (NCBI taxonomy): Eukaryota > Metazoa > Nematomorpha > Gordioida > Gordea > Gordiidae > Acutogordius > Acutogordius australiensis. The sequence continues at coordinate 28,216,885 of CM060242.1, forward strand.
AAAAGTAATGGGCCAGAGGCATACACATCAAAGTCGGGATCGGGCGAAGCCAAGATTTAAAAGGCGGGCCTAAATTAAAAATTACTTCAGTCCCTGCAAATATATTCTATCTCATTGTTGATGTATAACAAATGTCAATAAAATTTAAGAGCTAACTACAGAAATTAAACCAGCCATCGTAAGGATTTTCAAATCCGTTTACCCTTTTTTCTAATCAAACTAAGCCAGCTATAGACATTAAAAATTTTAGAAAAAATGTCAAAAAAAAAACAAAAAAGAAACAAAGACAATAAAATATTTAAAAAAATATTGTATTCAAAACAGTTAAATTTAAACCTTAAATAATATTTTTATTATAACAGATAATAAATTGGGTCATATTTAAGTTAAGGTGCCAAATATATTGTATAATCTAAATGTTGATGTAAGAGCTTAATTTACATAGAAATTTTACTTCTCATCATTTGAAATGATAAATCACACCTCAGAACCTCCCTCATCCCTTTTCAAGCGCATGGGTTAAAAACAACAACATCATAAATATAAGTTACAAGAGATTATGAAAAAAACATTCTTATATTTATTCTTTTTAGGGTATTATCGAGGTCGCAAAATCTGTCAATTTAGTCAAAAAAAACCATTTTTTATATGGACGGATCTAAGGAGCCGAAGGCGGAAGAAACTACGACAAACGGAAAACATGAGATAAGGCCATTATGGGGATGTAATCAATTATATTTTCATAAACTTTTTATCTCACATTGATAATTGTTGACCCTAAATTTTAGCTAATAATAGGGGCTAGAATTGACAAAAAATTTTTATCACATGGTATGTGTTACTTGGACATATTTAATTAAAAATTTATAGCCGCATCAAAATATATGGGCCTGGGCCAACTTTGATGGGCAAGCTGGGCCTAATTATAACATGGAGGTTAACTGAGAAAGAACATCACAGCTGGGTTTGAACCCTTTAACTAAAATAGCTATAGGAGAAATGGGCACAAGCTGTCAAAAAATTAATAAATTTTTTCACTCAATCACAACAGCTTAAAATTTTGGGCTAATTAAGGTTTTTAATAAATTTTTTTTATAAAAGCATAGTAAAATAGGAGTCATATTTATATTTACTATTAATGGCTTGCTTAAGTCAATGGTTTTTTGGTTCTCTAAGGCTTAATACGACTTTTTAGCACCAAGTCTGTCACAAAATCTTGAAATTAATTAGGGTGTATACAGGATATAGAGATATTTAACAAAATTAAATTGAGCATATATAAATTCAAATTTTTAATAGCAGTTAACTAAACACTAACGTAGTTAAATTTTTAAAGGATTATTTAGTTAAATTAACAAAAATATTTAACTTTAACAATAATTTTTCTGTTTAACCTACCTATTTCAAAATTGAAAGCAAAAAAAACTATATTGTATAAAGACACATCCTTTATGATTTGCTAATTTAATTAGTCATTTACAAAAACAGTTAATAATTGTTAGTTTGTTTGCCCAAGGACCTATGTAAAGCACATGTTAAATAAAACGGAGCTAAAATTAAGTTAAAGAATTATGGCCATGAATATTTACCTTGAATATCCATTTAAAAAAAATTAATCAAACTCTAATTACTTATATAAAAGATTTTTTCATTATAATCTAAAAATGCTAATTTTTTAAAAATAAATTTGCCAACCTTTTTACAAAATAGAGCATGATGCTAAACAATGGCAAAACTAAAACCTGATAAACAGGGCCAAACAAATGATTTACGACAATGGCAGTTCAATCTAAAGACTAAAAAAGTCTATTAAAAAAATATAATTTAATTTTCACATCAAATCAATTAAAAAGCCCCATTTTCCACTTAGTTAATGTTGCCCTAAATTTGAAAAAAACCAAAATACACAAAAAACTATTTATAAAAATATAAAATTGAATTAAAGATAATACAAATATCACTTTCAAGAAATAAGATAAAATAACAAAAATATATAACCTTTTTAAAAGATATGGGAAGATTGTCTAAATAAACGGTATTTCCTACACGCTTATACTCATCTATGTATGTAACATAGAGAAATCTTAAAAGTTCTTTATTATGACATATCTTGTAAGGTATCACTTGCAATTATAAATATTAAATATATACCAAATGATGGCATTGGCATGGCTCAACTGAATAAAATATTCATTCGTTCATGACATATAAGGGTTGCGAGACTAATACTTTTTTCAAAATTGTAAAAAAAAATATTTCTAAAAAAAAAATTTTAGCGGCTTATTTTAAAAAATAAGGTTTTTTGGGTTTTTTCAAAAAAATTTAAAAATTTTAAATTTTTTAAATTTTTTTCTACACTAGCCGCCTCAATGTTATTCAAATGCGAGCAATTTTTTTCGTCAAAACTTTTTTCTCCACTAGCCGCCTGCGGCTAGTGATCTTAATGTTAATCAAATGCATTTAAATTTTTTTTGCAGCCTATTATGTAGCGAAAATTAAAAATAAGGTTTTAAATTTTAAGATGAATGTCATTTTTTAGAAAATTATAATTTTTCTAAATTATATTTTTTTTTAATTTAGTTTATATAGCGTAAAAGTAACAGCTTACTATTTTTATTTAGGATGCAGCATTTTTTTTATTAACTAATTATTTGTGTATTTTAATCATGGATAGGACAGATTACTACGAATTCATGCCTCCATATGATTAGCTTCAATCAATGAAATATTCAAAATTTAAATCTGGTTCAATTATTCCGTAAATGATACTTATTTTAACAATATTTTTATTCCAATATATTACAAGTAAACTCTTTTTAATAGTGTGTTTTAGATTATTTTTATTATATGGAAGTTGAACATATGAAGTTAATATAACGGTGTTTTTGTGTGAATTGATTTTATTAAAAAATTAATTTTAAGATAATATTTATATTTGAAGTATAAAAAAAGTAATTTTATTTTCAAACTTTATTTATTTATTGCAAATTTTGGGCATTATTAAAATATATATTCTGCTTTATTAATGTTGTCAATAAACATATTATGTTATATTAATGATATAGTTAAAAATATTTTATTTAGATATAAATCCTATTGGCTAAAATTTTAAATAGGTTTATAAGATCTAGTCTTTTTAACTAATATTTTTTTCATATGGTTAATTATTTATATAAAATACATTCCATATCTTTTTAATGTTGCATTTTAAATTGTGTAATTTTATCTTATTTTGATGTGTATGTCAACATAAATTCAGGCACTGCCATTCCCTGATAGGGGCTTAAGTTCTAATTAAGTGGCATAAAATTTAAAAAAATGATGAAATATTAAAATTAATTTTTAGGGTAGTGATTTATTACAGACTGATCTTGCATTTAGTCTAGTTTGATTTAATTAAATTATTGTAAACATGTTATCTAATTTTATCTAACCCATTTTTATATTCATATTATGCCTACTATCAAATGAAATTTTTTACACACAGCAAAATTTATTAGCTAGATGAGTTATCTGACTAGAAGAGTTGTAAATCTTTTTTTTTCAAGTCCACAATCTTTTTTTTATAAATTAAAAATTTGATAATTTATTCTTAGATAAACAAATTTTTTCCTTGGTATAACTACAGCTTGAATTTACCTGCTTCATAAGCATGCCCTATTTGGCCTTATTTTAAAAATTTTTGGTTTTGTTGATTAATCAAATATTAAAACACTATCTGTTTAAAAATAATTATGTTTTAAAGATAGTCTTGCAAAATTGTATAGATATTTATTTCATTGACCAAAAGTTTTAATTTATTGATATGGATTATTTAACACTAACTTTAGGCTGTAGCCAGTGTAAGAATTTTGAATTAAAATCTAACACAACAAATGATTAACATAAAGTGGTAAGTATTTAATATTAGGATTAGACGTATCGTAATCAGGGCTGTTAATCTGACCCAGGGCGGGTCGCTGACCGCAACCCACCGGCGACCCCAAACCGGGTTAGCGCCCAAAAACGACCGGGTCAAACGCCGGGTTGTTTTGTAGAAAAATAATAATAAAATAAGGAATATTATTTTTTACCCTTTTATGTGTGTAGAGGGGGAAAGAAAGAGGGATTTATTATGTGTTGTGAGTGAACATACCGATTTTTTTTTCAGATACACATTTAAAAACAATGTTAATAATCCTTTTAACAATATAAAATTTTCAGGTTTTTACTACGATAGACGATAGTTTTTTAGGTAAAGAAAATAATTGTGGGAGAAAATTAGTATTTTGTATTTTGTTAAATATCAAATATAACTTTGTCAATATTAAGCCATGTAAAATTTTTGTTTGCACTATTTATTAATAAATTTTTCAATGTCAAGTCTGCTGAAATTGTGTCATTAAACTCTCCTAAATGCAAATAATTTAATATTGAATTTGTTTTATTTTTTTGGTTGGGGCGGTCGTGTGTTAGTAATCTTTATATAAAGTTTTTCAATTAGGCTTTATTAATAAATTTTGATTTCGTCATTATTAAGCCTGCTGGATGTCACCTATCTGTCGCAAATGTCTATAATTTGACTTATATAAAATTTTTCAAGTTTTTTTGTTTTTAACCTTATTTATTAATAAATTTTGGCAAATTTTGTTAATATGAAGCCTGCTGAGTTAATGTCACCTGAATGTCGCAAATTTTATAATTTAACAGTGAATAAATATATTCGATTTTTTTTGTTCGGGCTGCCATATATCAGTAATTTTTGTGGAAATTTATTAGTTTTAGGCAACTAATGACATTTCAGAATTGTCGCAACTGCCATTATTTAAATTTTGAAAAAACTTTTTCGAGTTTTTTTTTGTTTTTAAACTTTTATTAATAAATTTTGGCGAATTTTGTTAATATGAAGCCTGCTGAGTTAATGTCACCTGAATGTCGCAAATTTTTATAATTTAACATTGAATAAATATATTCGATTTTTTTTTGTTCGGGCTGCCATATATCAGTAATTTTTGTGGAAATTTATTAGTTTTAGGCAACTAATGACATTTCAGAATTGTCGCAACTGCCATTATTTAAATTTTGAAAAAACTTTTTCGAGTTTTTTTTTGTTTTTAAACTTTTATTAATAAATTTTGGCGAATTTTGTTAATATGAAGCCTGCTGAGTTAATGTCACCTGAATGTCGCAAATTTTTATAATTTAACATTGAATAAATATATTCGATTTTTTTTGTTCGGGCTGCCATATATGAGTAATTTTTGTGGAAATTTATTAGTTTTAGGCAACTAATGACATTTCAGAATTGTCGCAACTGCCATTATTTAAATTTTGAAAAAACTTTTTCGAGTTTTTTTTGTTTTTAAACTTTTATTAATAAATTTTGGCGAATTTTGTTAATATGAAGCCTGCTGAGTTAATGTCACCTGAATGTCGCAAATTTTTATAATTTAACATTGAATAAATATATTCGATTTTTTTTGTTCGGGCTGCCATATATGAGTAATTTTTGTGGAAATTTATTAGTTTTAGGCAACTAATGACATTTCAGAATTGTCGCAACTGCCATTATTTAAATTTTGAAAAAACTTTTTCGAGTTTTTTTTTGTTTTTAAACTTTTATTAATAAATTTTGGCGAATTTTGTTAATATGAAGCCTGCTGAGTTAATGTCACCTGAATGTCGCAAATTTTTATAATTTAACTAAATATATTCGATTTTTTTTGTTCGGGCTGCCATATATGAGTAATTTTTGTGGAAATTTATTAGTTTTAGGCAACTAATGACATTTCAGAATTGTCGCAACTGCCATTATTTAAATTTTGAAAAAACTTTTTCGAGTTTTTTTTTGTTTTTAAACTTTTATTAATAAATTTTGGCGAATTTTGTTAATATGAAGCCTGCTGAGTTAATGTCACCTGAATGTCGCAAATTTTTATTATTTAACATTGAATAAATATACTCGATTTTTTTTGTTCGGGCTGCCATATATGAGTAATTTTTGTGGAAATTTATTAGTTTTAGGCAACTAGTGACATTTCAGAATTGTCGCAACTGCCATTATTTAAATTTTGAAAAAACTTTTTGGAGTTTTTTTTTGTTTTAATTCCGGGCAGTTTTTGGGAGTGTTTTTTAAATGGAGTTCCCCTGGAACTCCCGGTGAATCGGAGTCCTTCCCGAATTCCGGAGTTTCGACATGCCCTATTAGTCATAGAGAAGACCCTTTGCTCTGATCCCAGAACAAAAACCTTTACCCTAAAATCTCAAGATTGCTAAATCATTTTTGACCCTTCAAGCCACCTCAGCTGAAAGCAAGCGGGTTTTTAGTAGCAGTGGAAGATTTTGATAACAATAGACCGAAACAGTCTCGGAGTAGACACGGTGTCTGAACTGACGAAGTGTAGAGCTTGGAAGGATTTATTAATTATTATTTATTTATGTTCAATGTATATGGTATTTTATATGTAAAACCAATAAAATTAATATACATATATAACACTGGACAACAAAATTTAGACGACCCTAATCATCATTTATGGCAACTATGGTTTTTGGTCAAGTTTTGGCGTTGATCACAAATATAAAATCAGATTTTAGCCAATGCCTCAGATTTTTAGTTATTCGGTGTCAAAGTTGAGATTTTTCGATTTTTGGGGTATTTTGGGCTTCTATAGTAAAGAACCTATGGGTTGTAACAAAAGTTTAAAAACATATTAAGATAACGGAAACATTCATTAATAAGGCGTTTAAAATTTTCTGTAATATTTAATTTTTTTTTTATTTTTTTCATTTTTATAAAATTAGTGGTTTTTGTCATAAACTCCTTTTTTGATCCTAAATAACTTGAAAGGAAATTGCTAAAAATTTTATGTAATAACCTTTTTTAGATATATGTTTTTTATAAGGAATCTAAATATGCCAATAGATTTTTTGTAGAATTAATAATAATAAAAATTTTGCGAATTTTTTTTTTGAACTTTGGACGCGGTTTAAAAAAAATTGGAGGCATTGAAAAAAAATTAAGTCCAGGATCGTTATCGCAAGAAAATTCTCTACAAAACCCTCAAAAAATCGTTTATGTTGTTTTTTTTGTTGTCCAGTGTAATATATTGTTGTTTCAAAAAATGAATAACAAAATTATAAAGTAGCACAAGAATAATAAATTTTTGTTCAGTATTTTTTTAAAATCCCGAAAAAGGGAGGTATCAAGGTTAGATGTGGACAAGGGGTCACTTTTCAAATCACATTGTAGAATTTTAATATAAAAAATTGAATATTTCTAAATTATATCTCTAAAAAAGACCAAAGTGTTGTTGAATCGATCTTCTCAAAATGGAAGGGGGAGGGAGTTGAGCTAAATTTTTACTGTACTTATAAATTCTAATTAGAATAATATAAAATAGCTTCCTATAATTAGATATTTTCAGTTAATATCTGAAAAAACAAGATTAAAATGGTATATTATGCATATAAATGCCTATAACAGCTGATAGAGTAACGGAAGTGAAAATTAATTTTTATGTTTAGATCCGGCTTTATATAAGACCCAATATTTGACTCCTTTTTAGCTTTTAAAGCTTAAGGTATTTTAATTATGATCAAACGACCCAAACACGCCGGTTTTTGATTCCATTTTCGACCCGGGCATGTGCCGGTGGGTCGCCGACCGGTCGCCATGGGTCACCGGGTCGTATTAACAGCCCTGATCGTAATTGGGTAAATTACTTTAAAATTTTATTTTTAAATATGGGCTGTTAAATTTGTTGTATACACAGCTTTACTCATTTGTTTATTTGGATAGAGTCTAGAATGGGTCAGTATGTTAGTAGCTTTATTAATTAATTTCTTAACTTAAATTTGAATGAATTAGTGACTTAATTAATAAATTTTTGCTTTACTTTTCTAAAATTTACCAATATCTATATATATATTTTATAATGTTATTTCAATTCCAAATATGTGTAAAATTGGATAAAATTTTCGAGAAACTGAAGTATATCTTGTCGTGCCAACTGGCACGAGCACTGTTTTTTATTTATTTTAATTTATTATTTATTTTTATTAAGTAGATAGCACAAGAGGGAGAAAGAAAAGAGAAGAAGAATAAAACGAAAATTGCAACAGAATAGATTTTTTTTTGAATTTTGATTTTGTTGAATAATTTTAATAATTGGAATAAATATTTATATTTTGCTCGGCTTATATTTTACTCGGCTACGACATATTGGCGCAGTCGAAAAAAAGATTTAAGAAATTTTTAAAAATAGAATTTAAAGTAAAATTTTGTTTTAGCGCTTATTATTCGTAATTCGGATGTTCAAATTCGATGCTCTCAAATTGGCTAACAATCTTCATGCTTGGACTGGTGGCCTACGTAATCTTCACCGTTCGATGGATCAGGATCTGGATTATTTATTGGTTATTGGACTCACTTTAATCATGGGGTTCTTGATAGGATACTTGCTTGGGCAAAGGAATGGGCGAACAACAATCAAAGTTGACTGGAATCTTCAACAAGAGATTCACAAGCTGCTGGCCACCCGGTTAATGGATAGTCTGCTGACCACAGACAAAATAGGGGCGGCGAAAGCCGGACCCGATCGACGTTTGTCGAGAAGGGGGGAGGCGCAAGCCGAACCCGACTGTTCTAATGAATTAAATGTTATGTCTTTAGCTACCGGAAGGAGAAATGGTGATGTAACGTGCTATGCTTGTGGTTTAAAAGGACATGTGAGAAGGGACTGTAATTATGTAAATGTAAACAAAAGGGATAACCGAATGTGCTATAATTGTAAACAGATTGGTCACATAGCGGCGGATTGTAGACTAGTTTTGAATAAAAGTATAGATGTCAATCAATTTAGATCGCGATATAATGGTCAAGTGCCAAGTTTTACAAAGTGTGGCGTATGTAATAGACTGGGACATAATAGTCAGAACTGTTTTTACAAAAATAGAACGAACCAGACAGCTGAGCAAAATTTTGTGCAGAAGGGCATGGGACAAGCCAATCCTATACCCCGTCAATGATACAGGCTGATGCGCAAATAATTAATAATGTAAATGTAATAGATAATGTTAAAACTTTTAGTGATAAATATATATTTATAAATTTAACAAGCCAACGGGCATGTCCATATGTTACAGTAAATATTGAAGGGCGTAAAACTGAATTTTTATTTGATACGGGAGCTGCTATAACGGTCATGAATTCAGACACTTTTAGGAAAATGTGGAAAAATAAAGATTTAAAACAAGGACGGTTGGTTGCTGTACAATTTAACGGGGAAAAGATCATTTTTACAGAATTCATTGAAATTAATTTTCCGATTAAAAATGAAAATAGGTATTTTAAAATTTGGATAGATAGTAGGAGTCCTATAAATGTTTTAGGCTAAGATTGGATTAGTATTTTGGGGCCAGAAAACAATTTTTGGGATGTTTTTATGCGTAAAGAAATTACTAATATTAAAAAGGATAAAAATATAAATGTTTTAATGGAAAGTAGCTATCAAAATGAATTAAAAGTGCTGTTAGAGGGTTATAAAGAAATTTTTGATGGTACGCTGGGTTGCTTAAAGAATTATGAAATTGATTTAAAATTGAAAGAAAATTATGTGCCTAAAATTTGTAAAGCGCGTAGAATACCATATGCATGGCTAAGACCTAAAGATGTTAAAACGTTAAAGTCTTTCTTGGGCGCTATAAGTTACTATCGCAGGTTCATTGCAAACTGTGGTGAAATAATGGCTCCGTTAAATGATCTAACTAGAGACAAAACACCTTTTATTTAGACGGAAATACATGACCAAAGATTTTTGCAGCTTAAAAACGCGATAACGTCTAAACCTGTACTAGTGTGTTTTGATCATGATAAAGAGACCAGAATAGCGGTCGATGCTTATTTAGAAGGTTTAGGTGGAGATTTATTGCAGATAATTGATAATGTGGAACGAACAGCAATGTATTTTTCCAGAAAGTTACAAAATGCGGAGCGTAGATATTCAGTTATCGAACGAGAAGCATTAGCAGTGGTTTATAAACTCATAAAGTTTTTTAGTATTGCAATTTGCCTTGGCGTTTACCTTAGTAGTTAGAAGCTTCGTATGAGAATTTTAATGTTTTATGACCATATACTATTGCAACTGTTATGGTAGTTTGTAGTTATTCCGTTCCATAGATTTTATGTTAAATACATTTGTTTTTATATTTTATTTCTAAAGATTTTATCTTTTGCAAAGGAGTCTAAGCGTTTGGCGGTGTCTTCTCTCTTTTGCACGATGTGTATGTGTGGCTTCTATTTTGAGCGTTTCTTTCCGTTTTGGTTTACTTTATCAGTGCGTTTGATCTTCGTTGAATCAGTTAGCATTAGTTTGTGGTATCAGACAGACATGGAAAATTTAATCATTAAATTTAGTAATTAGTTGAGAAGTTAATAAAGATCTATATATTTATGGGGAGGATTTCCGCCGCGGTAATTGAGGTGTGTTGGCCATAGTAATTGGAAAGGGGGATGTGGTACGATTGTATTTTTTTTGTGTCTGGTAATTTTTATTGATGATTAAGTGATTAGGAAACCTTAAGAAGACTTTGGTCTTTTTGGATGGGGAGGTGTCGTGCCAACTGGCACGAGCACTGTTTTTTATTTATTTTTATTTATTATTTATTTTTATTAAGTAGATAGCACAAGAGGGAGAAAGAAAAGAGAAGAAGAATAAAACGAAAATTGCAACAGAATAGATTTTTTTTTAATTTTGATTTTGTTGAATAATTTTAATAATTGGAATAAATATTTATATTTTGCTCGGCTTATATTTTACTCGGCTACGACATATCTGTGTACAAAAAACTAAAGAATATTTTTTTAAATTAATTTAAAAAAAAATTGCCATGTCGAGCGAAATTAAATGATTGTTTTATGACATAATAATAATTAATCTCTTAAAATTAGAGCGAGACCATTTATTTTGAGTATATTATTCCCTAACTTAATGTTTTGGCTTAATGTGAAGTCGAAGAAATCAATGAATGAAAAAAGAAAATCTGACATTGGGGAAAATAATCACCATGATGGTCTTATCTCATATAATTCCGTTTTTCGTTGCAGTCTCGGCCATTTTCTTACTTAGATATCGGAAAACAAAATGACATATTTTACGACATCAAGACTACCCTAAAAAAATGTAAAAAAAATTTCATACTAAAATCACTTGTAAATTATATATTATCTAAAATAATGAGATACAAAATATTCAATTATATTAAGCTCTAACATCAACATTTTGTACTAAAGGTTACATTACTCGAGGAGCTAAAACTCAGTGATCCTTTGTCGCGAATGAAATGAAGTCAGCTCATACTCCTCATTTATTAAAACCAAGTCGCAATTTTGATTTTTGTTTATTTTTAATGGCATAATTTGACTTTTCCAGACTTATTTCAAACATTGTTATATTTTGAAATTCGGAAAATTAAAAGAGTTGCCACACATACAATTAGTTGAATATTAGATTTATATACAAACATAATTTTTTTTGTTTTTGATATTTTTTTTTATTAAACATGTTTTCAATGTTTATTGCTAGCTTACAAAGTTTGATTAGAAAAAACGGTTAACGAATTCGTTAACCCATAAGATGCTGGTCTCTAAAGTTAGCTCATAACTCTCATAATTATTATCTGTGGTATATAAGTTTGACAATTAGATAAAATACATAAATGGCCGACATTCGGGAATATTTTACGCGTCCCCTATCAAAAATACTATTGTGATTACTCTGCCTAACATAAACAACATTTTTAATGTTAATAATATAATATTTTTTTAACTCTTACACTTCTCAATACTGAACACACACCTCTATTAAAAAGTTCAAAGAAGGCCCTTTTTTAGAAGCCTCTTTTTTTTATTTAGGAGCTTATTATTTAAAAGGCTTTTTGCGCTTTATAATAATAAGAATGAATCCAATTCCAACTTAAAAATTAAGAAGAAACTTTAAAGGACTTTTGGTGCTTGCTTTTCCCTCATTTTTTCGGGGCTTTAGTTAAAATTCAAAATTACTATGAGCTTTTTTCCCCTTTTTGTGGCCCAAGAAAAAAAGCCAATGCCCCTTTGGCTCACACTTATTTCAGCGTTGCACACACCACCCAACTACTTTTAAAAAACTAGTCGTTTGTAATATAATTTGTATTAAAAGTATTCATTAAAAAATTTTAACATTGTTTCATCTCTTTTTCCTTCCTTTAATTACAATTTGTTGTTAACCGCGTTGCATATAGTAGTATTATGTAAGTGATGCAGCTTGACCTCATTTAAAAGAGAAAATGCTTATGTTCCCAGCCATCCCTATCATATATCCTAAGATAACAGATTAAGTCGATATTCTGCGGTATGATAAATATTAAAAACCTATTTTAGCATATATCATATCCAGAATTTTTAATTTAAAAAAATTTTATCTTTCAAATATGGCGCCGCGTTCAAGGTTTGTTCATTTTATTTTTTTTAAATTTTTAGTTCATTTTTGCTAAAGTTGCCATTTGCAATATCTTAAAAGCGAATAATTATTAGCTTAAAAAATTCTTTTCTAAAATGTGTTTAAATTTAAAAAAAAAACATTTTTTAATTTGAATGCGCCCCTAAATTAGCAATTTCTTTTATTCTAGATAGCCTAGTGGATACTATTGATTGCTACGTTTGTTCCACGAGAAACAATAGTCAGCGCGATTGTGATGACCCTTTCAACACCGACATTCCTCTCAATTTCCTGAAAAAGGACTGCACGACCGGTCGCAAAAATCGGTCCGGCCTTTTTCCTGCTTCCACATGTGTTAAAATTGCCGGAAAATACAGTTTTCAAAATTGTAAATTTTTGTTTGTTTTGGGGCACGTGCAAAGTAAGTTTTTTTTTAATTTTGAAAAATTTTATATTGTAATAAAGCGAAAATTTTAAATAAGTTGCAAAATTTGGTTTATGCACTAAAAATTTTTTTACTAATAACAAATTTTGAAAAAAAATAAAATTTTCAAAATTTTCAGAATATTCAAAATTTTACGAAAATAAAAACTCACTTTGCACGTGGCCTTAGGCAAGAGCAATTTTTAATACATTGAATTTATTTAGATACTATTATTTTTAAGTGATTTTGAATTTTTAATATTTCTATTAAACATTTATCAATCAAAAAAAGCGTTTTTCATATAGCGCAGAGTCTTTAATTTTGAATGCTTAAAATAATAATGAATCATGTGTGTTTAATAGAATTCAAATCGAGCCATAATATTCGGGCCCTGACCGCCCGTCATATTTTTTAGGGCTCTCTTGAAACTTGGGATTTTATTTTAGGCCCTGCCCGAATTTACAAATAAGGCCCAACAATTTAATATTGTAAAATTTTAATGTTTTGCTCTCAAATTTAACAAAATGTTAAAGTTACCTTTTTCGTGTGATAATAAATTTATCATTTTTAATTCTTCTTAACAATAAAAATAAGGGCTAAGATTTAAAAAATCGGCTCGAACCCCAAATTCGTTTTTTCCTAATTTAGGCTCACTTCTTAAATTTTTGGGCAACCTTGTGAGTTTCGATTTTAATCTCTACCTCTTTAAACATTTAGTGGTCTCATCATATGCCAATGTAGCCATCTGTATAACGCCTAATGAGCTACTATATCGATGACACATGAGGCTAGTATAAGCTCTACAGAAAGCTAAATTCGAATGTCGCATTTATTAATGTGTTGACCTTGAGTTTACCAATTTTTTAAATATCATTATTTTAATATATAATTAATTGCTTATAAGCCGATTTTTGGTAGCTATGGACTTAGGCTCATGCCCTGTTGAAAAAATATTTATTTGAGCCGTCCCTAGCTGATACCAGCCAAAACATACTTTATATTTATAAAAATAAATAATTATTTTAAAATACATATTTAATTAACAACATTTATAAATCTATTTTTTTGAGTGACTTTATTCAATAAATTGACGGCTAAGTCGCTTTTTAACAGCCACATTTCTTTATATGGCCTATTATTATTGAGGGACGTATTTCCTTGCAATGAGATTGTTGATTATATCACACAGGTCAACAAATTTTTGAGATTTATGAGCTAACTACAGAGATCAAACCTGCCATCTTAAGGATTTTCAGAATCGTTTAGTTTTTTTAACCAAACTTAGTATGTCAGCTATAAACATTGAAAATTTTAGTTAAATGTTAAAAAAGATTCAAAAAATAAATAAAATGAATTTTTTTTTGCATATTCACAAGTATGTTTTAGACTTCAAATAATATTTTTATTAAAAACCGACAATATATCGTGCCGTATTTAAGTTTGGACGCCAAATATTCTGCATTATCTAAACGCTAAGATGATAAATATAAGTTACATGGAATTTTTATATGAAAAAAAGATTTTTGAATTTTTAGGGTATTTTCGAGGTCGCAATATCTGTTTGGCCAAAAAAGGCCTTTTTTGATATGGACGGATCTAAGGAGCCAAAGGCGGAAGAAACTACGAAAAACTGAAAATATATATTAGATAAGGCTATTACGGGGATATATGCTTTTATGCACAAATTCATTTTTTCTGACACTGATATTTGTTGACCTGTGTTATAGGGTTTGATCCCTATTAACTGCTCTATGCGCACAATTTAATTGCTCGCACATCGTGCACCTAGAGCAATTATTTCATCACATAGAGCAATTAATGATCAACCCTGTACTATTTTAAAATCCTTATTTTTCGTGTAGCGAAGAACAAAGTCAAACTCGTCATTAGGACATGTTCGGTAGATAGTGGATCCCTTACGCAAGACACTGAACTTGTTCGAAATTCTCATTGTGGCTTCTTCCGGTACGATTCAGACACGCTCCGGGGTTGTATTACAGTTTGTCGGGAGGATGGGTGCAATTCGGCCAACTCATTTTTATCATTTAACTCAACGCTTGTAATCATTTTTGTGGGAATTGCAATGGCTTTCGCTAAAACAATGCAACACATTTGCTGAATCTTATTAAGGCCCGGTCAAACTCGAAATAAATTTTGCTATAAAAAAAATGAATTAAAAATTAAAATTGGGTTTAGAAATTAATAGTTGTATTAAAAGGGTTTTAGCTTTACATAATTTCCAAAATTAAATTTATAACTGAAATAGAATTTTTACTAAAAATACTTTTCACATTAAATAACCCGAATTCATTGTAATACGTTGCGCTTGTTTCACTGAAGTTCAATAGGACCAAACGCTCACTGACCTTTTCATATTGCATTTGAACATTGAAAATATTTTTGCGGACACACAAAATGAAAATCAATTTTTCTGAATTTTCAGAAAAACTAATCGTTGAGGGTTGAAATGATAAATCCTTCTCGGCAGACCTGTTTTGGTATTGCACATGTCGCAATAATTAACCGCCGAATGTTGAGTGTGGTATTTTATATTAAATGGTCATTTTGAAAAAATTCTCATAAATTTCTTGTCAATTATAACCCAAAGCCATATCTTTATTTTTATTTGGACATCATATTTTTTCCTTTAACATTTAGTAATGCAACTTATTATTAGCACTTTTTCTTTGTCTTAAAGTCACAATCCTATAAATAGGATTTACTGTAAATTTTTGGTAAGTTGATCTTTTTAACCAATATTCACTCACTTTTTATATTCTTGGGCACATTAAAATATGTTAAAGGTTGTGTCCTATTTTGCAACCAGGGAATCAGGTGTGGTAAAAAAAAACGAGCTTTGGGGCAATCTTTTAATGGTATTTTTTTTTGAAAAATTTCACAAGTATGCGGCTTATCAAATTTACAACTAATTTTTAATCTTTAGTAAAAGGGGCCTTCTTTTAAAAAAAGGGTTTTTTTCTTGAAAAATTAAAAGCTCAATAGGCATTTTTAATGTTGTTATATTTATTAGGAAAAATAATATATTATTACAACCTAAAACCTTGATCTCATTGTTAATGGACCCTTAGTTAAAATTTTTACGAACTGAACGCAAAGCTTTTAAATTAATTTTATATCTATTATTTATCCTCCTTCATAAAAATCTGTAATTTTTTAATATTTTAATCTTATATTTTTGTCCTTAAAAATTTTTGAACACTCTTTACAATTTTGCTATAATTTTTTTAAAATAAGTTAATCCATAAAATTTTATATACGTCGTCTATAACACTAGACAACAAAAAACAGCATAAACAGTTTTTACAAGGTTTTATAGAATTCCTTTTTCCAATTACGATCCCGGGTTTTTTCCCCAATGCCTCCATTGTTTTATATTTGGTCTGAAGTTAAATTCATAAATCTGTAAAGCTTTAAATTTGGGTAAAATCTATTGGCATATCCGAATTCCTTGAAAAAAAAAATTATAAGATTCAATTTAGCGAAATTATTAGCAACCCATAAGTTTTTTAAGATCAAAATACAATTCATACATTTATAATATAAAATCCCAAAATACGCCAAAAACACTTATTTTTGATACCTAACTAAAAATCTGATGCATGATCTATATTTCTATTTTATTTTTAATCAGCTTCAACCTTGACCAATAACGATAGTTGCTATTAATGATGCTTTAGATGGTCTTAAATTAGTTCAGGTGTAATCTAATTTTAATGAGAAACATTGGAGAACAAATGTTTTAAGCAAACTAGAACTTACAGGTTTTCGGATAAAGTTTGCTTGCAATTACGACCCCGGTTTAGTTTTACTTCCAATGCCTCCAATTCATATAAATTTTGTCCAAAATTAAGAAAAAACACATAACCTAGGTAAACAAAAATAAGTTGTAAGTCTTCTGAGACCAGACCTGTCATCTAAGTTATTTTTAATTTTGTTTACCTATATTTTAACTAAACATTGTAAGCCAGCTATAAACATTAAAAATATTTGTAAATTGTTTTTAAAAAATTCAAAAATTAAAATAATTTGAATAAAAATTATTTATAAATTTACAACTGCTAAACTGTTATTCGATATATACCTAGGAAAATAGCCGAAGTCTAAAGAATAGGAAAACGGAAAACATATGTGAAATAAGACCATCATTGCTATTTTCCCCCAGTGTCATATTTTACTATCAATTGATTTTTGTCAACCTCTATAAATCGGCATGCTTAAATTTTTTAAAAAAATTGGTCTAAAAAGAATAATTATTTAATTTATCAGCAATTTATTTTTCAAATTCTGGGTCAAGAACGCATATTTAGTATAAAACCATTAATTTGAAATACAGAAAAAATTTAAGTTTTATTTAAAAATTTTAGCGATTTATTTATGAATGATTGTTTCTGTTTTTATCCTTGCCCCCCTTTAGTCTTACATTTATACAACCCAAAAATCAAGAAATCTAATCGTTAAAATTTGAGGCATTGGTTAAAATGATTTCACATTCGTAATCAGCACTGAATATACTGATTGCCATAAATTTATTAGATATTGATGCAAACTTTGTTGTCCAGTGGAAGGATAAACAATATATTACATTTAAAAAAAGAATAGTACCAAAAACTTATAGAAAAAAATTAAAAGATTTCTTAGGAAAGTAGACCCATGCGCATTATATTTAGGTGTGGGGTCTTACTTGAGAGCGATGGCACAATTTTTGTAAATATTTATTATTCATTAATTAATTTTAAGGTTTCAATCTCTGTTTTTACAAAAATTACCTCGTGAAAAATTTCTCAAAAAGCTATCAACTAAATAAATTGTTAATGACCCGGGTCGTATAGCACTCCGCACTTAAGCGCTGTATCGTTTTAATATCCCTGGTTGCCATAGAACCATATATTCATTATTTAATATTTTTGCTATTGTAACAACATTTCTTCGTTTTGTGCAATATTTCATATATCATTTGCCCAATTACTTTATATTGCTTCCATATTTTATTTTGGCCGAGTCTTCCTCGTATGCTCCTCTAATTAACTAAAGCAAAAATATGGGCATATATGATTATTTTATCTTTATCATTTATATTTGTTAGTATTTTTTCATTTTTGTGAGCTCTGAGTGGTGAGCTCACTCATCATGTCAGAAGTTCTTTGCAATTTGAGTGGGGTCTTTTAATTTTTTTGAGTTATTTAACAATTTCCCAAATAAGTCTAAATTACAAAAATTATTTAGTGAAATTGGCTAAAAATTAGATTTTGATAAATGAGGAGAGCTCACCTCAATTATACGGCAAAAAAACAACCATGTTTACTTCTGGATTAATGTAAACTCTGTTTAAATATTAGCCTTGAGAAAATGTCTTATATACAATACCCTTTTTTATCGATTTACAATTAATAATATTTATATGGCCTTCAATTCTTTTCTACCTTTATTTCAACAGCTGTGCCTATACTCATTATTGGTATATAATGTTCATTGTAATATAAAAATTCACTTTAACTAAATCAATGTAATCTGCGTATTGACAGAAGGTTTAAACTTCATAAAAAAAAACTTGATTCCCAATTTAATTAACATTTCCATCAAGTATCAAAATGCTAAAAGCAATAATTTTAGGGGCTTAAGTGTATAGCAAAACTTTATTATATTTTATATAAAAGTGGTCTGTCACTTTTAAAATTATATGCTAGCTGTTTTTTAACTGATTAGGGTTTAAGTTTTATGCGAACAAAAACAGTTAAGGGCTAAATGGTATTATAAATTTTAGGGTACTTATCGGAAATAAATTAAAAATATTGGTTTTCAGTTGATGGCTCAGGTGGAATTAAAAGATTTTTTTATTTGAGTGCTAATTTATGCAATTTGTATAAAAACTAGATTTTAAACCAAAGAATAAATTAAATTAGGATTCTTTTTTTAAGAATACTAAGATTAATATCTTATTACTTTGACACATTTGTTAATAACTCATGAATTTTTGACCTGTATTATTTAATAGAAAAAAAAATTCTTGGTGCGGGTTTGAACCATGTACCGCCAAACACAAGTTTTCAAAAAAATGGATCGTTCACAACGGGACTGGGATAGTTGCAACTATATATTGTTGAAGGTAAACACCCTTCACTGGTGTTTCCCGAGAAGATTTTGCCATATTAATTTTCAGGGGGAAAAGACCGGTGAAGGGCTGGGTTCAGAGGTTTTCGGCTCGGTTTCCAGCCCCTGTCTCACTTCTACTCAAGCCATTGTACCAGGTTGATGCCAAATTTATTGCGGGGTCAGGGTGTGTATATTGGACTCCAACCTCGCAAGGCTTCCCTAAGTCATTGGGATAACAAGCGTACACCACTACGCTCAGTCATTAATAATACTTAAAATGCTATTTAAGTCGTTCTATTAATATAGTTATTATGAATAGATTGATAATTTAAAAAGTTTACATATTTTCAGCTCGGCGACGATATGTATTATGAGAACGGTAGTTAATTGCGCTAATACAAACCGAAATAAAGAATTGAATTCCGCATATTGGAAGATATAAAAATAGAGAAATAATCGAAATATCCGAGCCAATTGCCGATTCTTATAAAGCGTTGTATTTTGGTTATATTTGACACGCTTATTTCCAATCTGCGTTTAAAATTGTCGTTTTCTTTATGTTTTGAAATATTTGACTTTGAAATTCGTTTTCTTATAGTAATGATTAGCTGATCGAATGACAAGGTTTGTTTTATGGTTAGAGTTAATGTTAGGTTAGATTTTGATTAGGTTTAGGCGGTCAAAATTTTATTGCATATTTGATTTATTAATTCTAAATTAGCAAGATTAATGATATGCTTTAAATTTATTTAAAATTACAAATTTATGAGAGTGCACTTGGGGATCGTTTACCGCTTTTTCTATTCAAACTTAGTAGTCAGCTATTAACAACGAAAATTTTAGAAAAGGGGTCAAAAAAAGATTCAAAAGTTAAATTAAATTTTTTTTATATTCACAACAGCAGAACTATTGTTGTTGTTGTTTATTGCCCCATTCGTTGGAAGTTGGTAGTAAGATTGAGCTTGAAGGTAGCTAGGGATGGATTGATCCAAGTATTTATAGGAGAGATAGGAGGCCCGCGTTTGGGGCATATGAGCCAGTGTTGTTTATCAACAGATCCTGATTTGCAGTCGTAGCAGATATTATTTAAAGATGGGTTCAGACGTGCTCTGAAGTTTGCAAGTAGATGGCAGTGTCCAGACCGGATTTGGGCCAGTTGGGAACGGATTTTCCGGGGTAAAGTGTTTTCTAAAGGGGATACAGGAGGGGGTCGGCCGTTTAAAACTATGTTGAACGGAGAGTTAGCTATGGTATTAACTGCAGAGGTGTGAATACGTTTGATTATTGTTTTAGTGGGAATATTTTTGTCAATGAAAGGCTGGATTTGGGTAAAGCACTGAAAAAAGAGGGTTTCTTTCATTTGTCTAGCTGGGGTTGAATGATGCGTAAGCTCGTGACAAGGATGGTCAGGAGATAAGCAAGACGCAAGGTTGGTCTGCTATCATCTGACAATGGGCTTGAGCTGAACTGTTAAATTCAAACTTCAAATAATATTTTTATTTAAAACCGATGATACATCGTGTCGTATTTAAGTTTGGACGCAAAATATTGTGTATTATTTAAAAGCTGATGTAAGCGCTTTATATATTAATATAATTTATTTCTCATTATTTGTGATGATAAATATAAGTTACAAAGGATTTTTTATATGAAAAAAAGATTTTAAAATTTTTTCTTTTAGGGTATATTTATATCTGTCAACTTGGTCAAAAAAGGCCATTTTTTTGTTATGGACGGATCTAAGGAGCCGTAGGCGGAAGAAACGAAAAACAGAAAATTTATATCGGAGTTTATGCTATCATGGGGATGCATTCTTTTATGTTTTCACAAACTTATTTTTTGTGACATTGATATTCGTTGACCTGTGTAATAATATTATCACCAACTGGTGAAAATCAATACACAATATATGTAAATTAAGAACATATTAAAAAAACACTTGGCTACCGATGAAATTTTTAACCATTTACACCAGTTTTTAATAAAAGAGAATTCAGCCGCAGTGAATTCCTCAATTCTAGTGAATGGTGAGGAAAGAAAAAAGTGAATATGGGGGAATTCACTTTTTCACGGGGGTGAAAAATATTTAAATGAAAAATTTTCATTTACAAAAAAATTAATATTTTTTAATAAAGAACTCAATTTTTTTATTTTTTTAGTAAAACGGAGTTTTGATAGTATTGTTGAACCTCTTTTCTTTTTTTTTTTTCAATATGGAATTTTTTCAAATGAGTCGGAGTGAGGTACTCCGGGCAATTTTTGGAAAACTTAGTTTTTTATATGGCCAAACTCATGTTTGTTATTGTTGAATTTTATTATAATAATTAAAATTTTCATAAGTTTTTAAAGAATTAAACTCAAATTTGTTAACTTTTTAATAATATTTCCTTAATTTGGTATTCTTGGGTACTAATTTTAATTAATTCACACTCAAAAGCAATTACCCAAATTTGGCAGCAGTTCCCTGTGATAATCTTAAAGTTCAAACTGATAAAAAAAAATTGCAAAACTTTTGCCTTAAGTATTTTGACTGCCAAAATTAGAAAACTTCAATGTATAAGCATTTGCATATTAACATACTTTGTCAAATATTATAACGCAACCTATGCAAATTTTCCCGTTTTTTATTTAATTTGACTAGGTTGCCCAAGTCCGGCAAAATAAAACTGTCCAAGCTTATAAAACTAAATTCTTTATTTTATTAAATATATTAAAATTTTTTATTAATTTGACTTAAATGAAACTTCAAATTCGGTTTATAAAATAGTTAAAAATGCGAAATTTAATTTTTTCGTAGGAACGTTACTCGGCTAAATTTTGTAACAAATTAGAATATTTTATTTATTATTAACTATTTATTTGGCCCAGTGGGTATTGCTAAGTTGCAAAAATTACTCTTAACAATCATTTCTATATTTATTAATAAGTTAAAGCGAATTCTTGCCAAAATACCTAAATTTTGTTTTCAAAAAAGCCTGTTTAGCACATTGAATGATATTAAATCTTATATCAAAAAAAAATTGCAAAATTTTACCTTAAGTAATTTTGGCTGCCAATATTAGGAAACCTCAATGTATAAGTATTTGCAAATTAACATCCATCCTTAAATATTATAAGGCAACCTACGCAAATATTCCCGTTTTTATTTAATTTGACTGGGTTGTCCAAGTCCGGTAAAAAAAAACTTGCTTAATCATACAAAGCTAAATTATTTTAATAAATATATTAAAATTTTCAATTAATATGACTTAAATCTAACTTCAACGATTATAAAACACTTAAAAATGCAAATAGGAACGTTACTTGGCTAATATTTCACAAATAAGAAAGTTTTATTTGTTATAAACTATTTATTTGTTTGGCCCAAATGGGTATTGCTAAGTGGCACAAATTACTCTAAACAATCATTTATTTATTAAACATGTTTAATTGAATATAATAATGTAATTGAATATGAATATAATCAAAATATACTTATGATTTATTGTTTAAAAGACAGTTTAAAATCAGTATTTATTATACATAGTTATAATTAATGTGGTTCTATAATAATTGAATATTGTTATTAAAAATATAAATAATTTTTTTTTTCATTTTTAAAACATTCTTCAAAATCAACAGATAGTTGTGGGAATTGATTAAAAGCAGGTCAAACTTTTTGTGCCAACAATCGGGTACACCTGTTAAACTAACCCGAGAGCTGAAAAGCTTTCTTCCATGTCTGCGATATAGGCATTGCTAAAGAGATAAAATAAAATTTGTGTGGTCACACAAGATAAATGATCTATTCATATTATTAATTAACAATTTCCAATATAATTTTATTATTACTAAATTAAATATTACAATATATTGCGAAAGCAAGTTTCTTTAAGATCCTGTCGGGATGACTCTTCCAATATTTGAGAATACTAAAGTCGTTTTCAGGAAACGTAAACTCCAAACATCGCAGCTTATTTTTTGAACCAGTTGAGTAGTTACTAGGAACTCGTTTAAATTTTTTAAGCAAAAATTCAGTTTCTTCATTTGCCGCTGGCAAAGAAGTCAAAGCCTTACTTTCTGATGGACACACCCTGGGATAAATGGTCGGTATATGATCCTAATTTTAAATATAAAAATTAAAATTTATTATACTAAAAAAAATTACAAAGAATTAGTTGTAGAGGGAGTTAAATGCATAATAGACCTTGAATTAAAGGCGTGCTGTCCTTAAATAAAAATAATGCCATCTACTAAAGAGATTAAAAATAATAACAAATCTGGGTAGACATATAAGAAAAGGTTTTATTTTCTACCTTGCCAAGTAATTTGCCCTTGAAATAAGAGGTCTGCGACAATTTATGGTGATCGTACACTAAATTTCTGTTTATGGCTATGTCGTAAGAATTTGTCATATTTTGGGCTTTTGTAGGCACGTCGCCATTTGGCTGCTGGGTTGTATGATCATGGGCCAGTTGCTTGGATCGAGCAAAGAAAGAGGAATAGGATTATTGGACAGCATGCCTAGGTCGCCATTTAGAATGGATGATTGAGGGGGTCTGGGTCCTGTACCCTTTACGTTATGGTAGCAGAAAACGGGCCGACGGTCACTTTTTTGAGGGCGTGAAAATCTTGGGACTGATTGGCCGCCGCTGTTTGGTAAATTACGGGGCTAGAACGATTTCGAGCATTTGACGCGTCTACATTGGGTTTGGAAGTAATTGAGGATCCTTGTTGAAGAAGAGATTATACGAATCGTCTAGAGGTGCTAATTGGTTCACATAGCCCTAAGGTGCGTTTAAATTTTGATTTTGCACAAAGGGAAAGACGGATGGCTTAGATGCTATCAAATCAATAGCCATTGATTGCCGTTTGCCTAAGTAAGTCGAAGTCAGTTCCCTTGGAGAATTTATAATTATGGATGCTTGTTGGTGAAAATAATTGGAAATATTAATAATATTTCGGATCTCCAAAAAAATACATTTTAATTATATAAATGTTAAAATAGGCCTATATTTGATAGAATTTATTAAAAAAAAATACAATGATGGATTTTCAACATAATATTAGTTAAATAAATACTTGGAGTTAGTTTTGCCCTAGGGCCAGCCAGCCGGGAGTAAAAACATAGTTTTTAGTAAAATTTTTCCTATAATTATTTTATTTTCACCCTTTTTTTTGTTTCCCCCATAAAATATTCAAATATTGGCTCTTTAACATAATTTCTTGGAACATTATTCTTTAAGTAAAAGACTTTTACTTAAAGGCTAAAAGTAGTAAAAATGTAAAAAGCATCTCACCCCAACTCGTAAACTTATAAATTTTTAGTATGGCCCAGCCTATTAGCTATTTTTGATTTAAGGTTAAGTACATAATAGCAATCCAATCAATATTTGTGGGCGGTCAAAGTTTGAATGATTGATAGGGGTTTTACACAAAACTATTGGAAAAAATGAGTATTTAGGCTCCTTGCAGCAATGTGAAATGTGACCGTTAGGTTTACGACCATAACACCCAAACTAATTTTTAATTGGTTCAGTCAAAATTTTTTTTATATTTATTGGGTGTCATCATAATTCTTCGTTGACGACGGATGTGAAATTATAGGTTCAATTTTAGACTAATCAATAATAATTATTTGTACCGTCTCAATTCTTATATATTAATTCTAGGCGGGCTTAAATTTGAAAAATAAAATAAATTGGGCTGGGTCGAAAATGAAAAATAATATTTCTGGCCAGACCGACTAGATTCCGTTACTATTCAAACAGGTCGGCTTTCGGGTCCTGTTTTTTTATAATAATTTCAATTAGATTTGCCAGATTTATTAAAAAAATGAATATCGCAAATTTTTGCATTATTTCTTAAATTTTTTACGCTAGGAATATAGGAACAGGAGTGTATATTACGATTTTTTAACTAAAGCCCCACATTAGTATCATGGCTTTTTTGTATCTATTAACATTAACAACGCAGAAATTTCAAATTTTTACTTTTCAATTGAATTCACTTGGTTATTCAGCATGTTCAAAGAAGCCATTTCAGCTCATTTGAGGAGAAAAGAAAACAAAATGCATTTTTTTGAGAATTTTTCATTTTTAAAATTAGGAATTTTTTTGAGGTGAGTTGCAAGAGAAAAGAAATTTTTTTTTTATATAAACTTATTCAAATAAGGCGGGGTAAAAAATGGTAAAGAGTTGAGTTCAATATATGGTTAATTTTGCCCAATAATTTGAACCCCAACTCTTACAAATAATTAAACACTGATTTACACAGTTAATTACCCGATGGAAAATAAAGGAATATATGGCTATGTGGCCTTAGCACTTCAAAATTAAAAAGAAAAAATTTTTATTTTTAAAAAAATATATCGGTCAATAAAAAAAATTTATGTAGTTTGCCCGTTACGTTACGTCTCGCTTGCGGTAAGCATAACAAAAAAAAAGGTGATTTGCATTTATGATATGCCCTGACAAAAAATTTTAAAAAATTATAAATTTGTTCGTTCAAAATACTAGGCCGAACAAAAAACTTTTCTAAAAAATTCTCAATTTATTAATACTGGTCACGTTAACCCGCGATTAGCACTGTGGGTTTCAAACGGACTCCAGCACATTTTGAATTTTGAAAAAAAATATTATGGGTCAATTTTTGAAACTTTTTTCTTATATAATAAACAATAATAATTAAATTTGGTATAAATCAAATAAAAAAATTTGTTTAGAAATTAGAAATTCTACACACTCGCAATTTTTTTGTTAAAAACAATGATATTGCCTCAATGTAAATATAAACTAACAAAATTGCAACCTTATTTAATAGGTATTTTTTTAAATAATAAGTAAATAAAATGTTTGTAATGTATAATAATGATAAGAATTATTATTTATTTCTTTATAAAATATTTAGTTTAAAGGTGAATAATAGCCAAAAATAATTTTTTATTTCAAATTTTTTTTTAATGAATTCTTTTGTTCTACTAGACCTAAAAACACTATTTGATCAATAATATTGATACATTTAGTTGATTGACAAGATTCTGATGGAATATAGAAAAATTAAAAATTCTCATTTTTCAGATTTTTTTTACTCTCTGTTTAATAATTTACGATTTACATTAATAATAACTTTTAGTTTGTAATTAAAGAGCACGTATTTTCCTTTAAAATAATAAAATAAAATTAAGTTCATAGCTATCTTGAAGTTATAATGTTGTAAAATTGGGGTCCGTATGGACCCTACTAGCATTCGTGTTACAAATTTCTCACCCTACCATTCGCGGGTTAAAGTTATTCATTGCGATCAATTTTTTTCTACAATTTTTTTTAGGCCACAACCTGAGGCGCATGAGTCAATGATCAACGGTTTAAAAAAAAAATTAAAAATATTTTGTCGTGCTAAATTTCAAAATAATCACAAAACGTTGATAAAAAAAGCAAAAAAACGATCTCTACGCTGGTTTAAAAATATATCACTTCCAAACGTGCCTTTGACAAATAAAAGTTCTACAAAAAAGACTGTCTATAAATTGTTCTGGTTGGTTACCTGCTAATCACATAAGTTTTTAAAAATCAAGAATATATAAAATGTCAAAATTCCAAAAAATTTCTTTGGTGAAATTTAATAATAATTTAAAAAATCAAAATTGATCAATTGTGGTAAGGCCATAGACTTTAAAATAAATGTACACTCATAAAAAAAGCATTTAATATAGAGGATTGGTCGAATAATATTAGCTTATATGGGAGAAAGGAGACTTATTTAAATTCTGTGTTATTTAAGCAAAATGTTAGTCTAAAGATCCAAATATTTGAAACAAATACGGTTATTTCTTATTTTTTAAAAAATAAACAGCAAAAAAAAAATTATGCGATTAGCACTTGGGGTCCATATGGAGTTAGCACATTTTGAATTTCGAATAGTGTTCTCAACGGGCCGAATTTTTAAGGCCCGGCCCGCCCGAAATTTTTTTTTGTGTGGCCCGGCCAGGCCCGAAACCAAAATTTTTATTTTCGGCCCGGCCCGGCCCGATGTTTTTTTTAAAGGCCCGGTCCGGCCCGGCCCGGCCCGAATCTATAAATATGGGCCCGTAACATTTTTGTGAATACTATAAACAATTAAACATCAAATACATCTTTATTGCTATTATTTATATTTAAATGTATCATTTGATTTATAATAATCATTTAAAAAAAGTAAATAATCCAGTTTTTCCTGGCCTAAACGGTTTCTTCTTTTGGTAAATATCTGACCGGCTGTCGAAAATGTACGTTCTGCAGTGCAGGAGCTAGCTGGAGTGGCAAAGATTTTGTTTGCGTAACTATTTAATTTGGGCAAGAGTATTTTATTATTATCCCACCATTGTAAAAGATTTTGATCATTTACGTCCTGCGGTGGTAGATTTAAATAGGTTGCTAATTCGTCTTCTGTCCTAACATCATCATCTTCCCACCTGCCCCCTTCGTAGGAAGAAAAGTTTACATTTGTCAAATTGAGCCGATGCCGTATTTGGCGAATTAATCCGTCGCGCTCATTTTCGCGAATCATTTTCATTTTTCTATTTAAACATACATCTTGTGTATATTTTTTTTATATATATAAATTTTTTTGTATTTTACCTGTACTGCACGAGAAAAGTCGCATGTCGATGAATATCATCGATATGAAATTTAACTTCAACACTAAGCATTAGTTGTTCTTTGATATATATAATTTCGTGATTGATAGAGCTCATGTTGTTTAAATCCTCCATTAATCCGTAATTTAAAAAGAAGGAAAGACCCTAGAAGCTTTTGGTTAATTGGGGCAATTTAGGCTAAATATTTAACTACCTTTAAATAGTGATCCCTAAAATATGAATAGGAAAGATAGTACCATATTACGAAAATTTTTGGCCCGGCCCGGCCCGGCCCGGCCCGAGTCCAAAAGTAAATAATAAGGCCCGGCCCGCCCGACTAAAATTTTCTATTTAGGCCCGGCCCGGCCCGGCCCGGCGTTTCGGGCCGGACGGGCCCGGGCCGACCGGGCTTTCGGGTCCCGACTGAGAACACTAATTTCGAATATATACAAAAATATTATATTTTATGGGTCAAATTTTTGTGACTTATTAATTATTTAGTCAACAAATATTTATGTCAGAAACGAGATTAGTATGAAAACATAAAAGAATGCATCCCCATGATGGCCTAATCTCATATATATTTTTCGTTTTTCTTAGTTTCTTCCGTCTTGGGCTCCTTAGATCCGTCTATAGCGAAAAATGGCCTTTTTTGACCAAATTGAGAGATCTAAATATACCCTAAAAAGAAATTATTTAAATATCTTTTTTGCATAAAAATCCCTTGTAACTTATATTTTTAATCACAAATAATGAAAAAAAAATTTAATTAATAAATCAAGCTCTTAAATCGAAATTTAGATAATACAAAATATTTCGCGTCCAAACTTAAATACGACACGATATATAATCGGTTTTTAATGAAAATATTATTTGAAGCTTAAATTTAACAGTTTAACTATTGTAAAAATGCTAAAATAAAATTTCAATTTATTTTTGTTTTTAAAACTTTTTTGGTTTTTTAACCTTTTTTTTTTAATTTTTAATGTTTATAACTGTCTACTAAGTTTGATCAGGAAAAACGGTAAACAGATTTGATATTCCCTAAGATGGCAGGTTTGATCTCTGTAGTTAGCTCGTAACTCTCAAAAATTTGATAATAAACAAAATTTGTAATTAAAATTTGGTCTATGTCTAATAATCACAAT